>JAGDQP010018991.1:14119-35609 GCA_022664845.1 Lepisma saccharinum
ATATATATATATATATATATGATATATTAACACGCTAGCGGAAATAATTTTGAAGACATTTGAACCAAATTTGTATATGTTGTTTCTAGGCTTAATAGCTCGGTTAAGTTCGTTAATGAGCAAAATCGGTCGCCATCTTGGATCCAAAATGGCCGCCGAACCCATTGTTGTATAGAAAACACAGCCTAAACCGCTGGGGCTATTGAAATCAAATTTGGCATAAAGGTACAACATCACTTTTTGATTACGAAAATGTTACCTAATGAGTTCAAAGACGCCATCTTGGATCCAAAATGGAGGAAATAAGAAATGTATTTTCCATATCGTTTGAGCTAGAGATACGAAATTTGACATAAAGGTGTATTGTCACTAGTAGTTCAAGAAAATATTACGAAATGTTGAAAAAGTCGCCATCTTGGATTCAAAATGGCCGCTGAACCCATTGTTGTATAGAATACACAGCCTAAACGGCTGCAGATAGAAATATCAAATTTGGTAACACTATACATTATCATTTGTATGTTACTAAAATATTACATGATGTATCCAAAGACGCCATCTTGGATCCAAAATGGCGGACCTAACCAAACATTTTCCACACCGTTTGAGCTAGAGAAACTAAATTTGGCATAAAGGTGCATTATGACGAGTAGTTTAGGGAAATATTACAACATTTGGGGAAAATCGCCATCTTGGATCCAAAATGACCGCCCACAATCCCATTTTGCACACCGTTTGAGCTGGATAAATGAAATTTTACTTGAAGTTGTACCATCACAAGTAGGTCACGAAAATATAAGAAAACTTTCAAAAAGTCGTCAACTTGGATCCAAAATGACAGCCCCAAAAACCCAATTTTCAAATCATTGAAGGAGAGAAACGAAATTTTCTTTGAAGGTGTATGACCAAGAGTAGGTTACAATAAATGAGGCAAACCTTCCTTTTGGGGGCGCAGCCCCCCGTGGGAGGGTGCAGATGGATATCATGGTGGTGTAGTGCTGCAATGAGATTTTGGTTAAGATAAAGGAGGCGCATCCTCTCAAAAGCACTGAAGTTGGGGGGCGAACCCCCACGGGGGGTCTCGGGGCAGCGTTCCAAGCGAAACAAAGCAAGTGTATATATATATATATATATATATATATATATATGTGTGTGTGTGTGTGTGTGTGTGTGTGTGTCTTGTGGGGTATCGTTAAACAGCTCTTGATGAATAATCTACGAAACAATAAATAGTTTCTCGATAGCTCTCATATAAGGCGAGATTTGAATTTTTGAAAATAAAAAAACTTCGAGATCTACCTCAGCCTGTAGGCCTACCGAAAGGGATTTTTTATTGTATCGTAAGGGTTTGCGGCTCTTTTGAAATTTAAACCTCAGATACAACAAATTAAAGGGATATAAAATAGGTCATTACCCAAAATATGCTTTTAAAAAATTATAACAAACTTTTCAAAAACATACTTTTCGTAAACAATTCGTACTAAAAAGTAAAAAATAATTTTGTTTATGCATGACTGAAAAGAAAACATGAGCGCGATCTCATATATAGTCACTTTATAAATTCATGAGTTGGCCCACTCCATGCTTTTCCTTCTGTAGTGCAGTCACTTAGTGCAAGATTTCAATAAGAATATTTCTTTAATGGATTATTATTGGCATGATTATTTATAAGGTAATATGCAATAAAAAACCGTCGAGACACAAGTCATATGAGCTTCCACATGAGGAGGGGAGGGGGGAGCATTTATTGCAATTAACTTTCGCGTCAGTAGGAACTAACAAGGAACAATTTCATGACAGGGAGCCCGATTTTGATGAAACTTGGTATACAGGTACAATAATACCTAGAAGCCAAAACTATAGGTGCAACGGTCGACAAATAATGACACGGTGACTCAAAAAATGAATCATAGATAGCAAGTAAACATGCACACTTCGTAAGAAAAACAGCAAAACAATCTGTATCGCCACAGTTATTGACAATAAAATGAAGAAATTTTTCATTGCGTAGATTACACCATTCATTAAAATCTAAATAAGACATTTTCTCACAGATATTGTCAGCTTTGTTCGCTTCATATGTTTCTGTATTCAAAACATGTAGTGCAGCCACTGTTACTTGGTGAGCATAGTGAGTGAGCTTGACATGAGAGCATGACCTGCCAGCTTATGTTAATAATATATTATGCATCAACTAATATATTAGTCCAGCCAGGTCCTGTGAATCAACTTCCTATCATATTCAGTACAGCCATTTCAATCTGCAAACCTCCCATCATCATTACAAATTTGTCTTCACCTTATTTGTCAGGAAAGTTTCATTGAATCTGCTTTGCCAAGTCATATTTTGTTTGGTCTCCGGCGAGGATAAAATGCCTTCATTTAAATACAGCTCATCAAAAATATTGAAAAGTACTTTCATACAGTGAGGTAAAACAGTTGGGGATTGCACTTTTTCGCTTAGCACTTGAAGTAAAATATGCTTACATTTTGAAAGTGTATGTGATTTTCGATGTTCGGATACGAACGATGACCAAGAAATACGTACATCTGAAGCTTCATGTCACAATCAAAATTCTTCTGAAGATTTACTTTCACTGATTCTAACCAAGAATTATATCTTTGGAATTAGAACCTTGCATTTCTTGTGATAATATTTTGTAAGATAAGATAAAATTAATTGTATGGGCGGTAACAGCACTATGGCTTACGCCCGTCCCGATACGGGGAAGCCCCTAATTTTTGTCACGTCGAAACTTAGCTGTTATTTGCTTAAAATAGGATAATACTTTGTGTTCAAAAGTATTGGAAATATGGTCGTATAGGAGAAAGATTGTTCTTTTCCATTGTGAAGGTTTAATATGCATATATCTTTATGTGATAACATACTATCTGGATGATGTATTAAGGTCCCAACTGTCATAGAAGAATGATTATGATCACTTTTTATACGGTGTTTGTTCACTTTACTTTACCACTATCAAATTCAAAGTTCTCTAGTTTTCTAAATATATCAGGGTGTCCTTGGATTCTACAGATTTCTGAGCATCTAGTAAGTATATATTCTTTGTCTGTAAAGTTAATCTCCGTCGGGTTGCCTAGAATGCTCCAGGTCAAGATGGGTCCGCACATCAAGTGGAGACTACAAGAGGCATACGTAAAAACCCGTTCTAGAGCTTTATTATTATCACTCCTGACGAGCATCAAAGCATCCAAGGAAACGATAATAAGCTTCCAATAATAGCAACTTACTACACAGAAGCAAATACGAGATATCAAAATTTAAGTATTTTATTCTCAATAAATCAGAAATAAATCCGATTACATATGTGATCCGTTGACAGTTTTTTATTTTTTTTACCTAGCCGCACCTAGGACCCACCAGAGGGCTGAACCCTCTATTTAGAGAAGGGATTTTAGGTTACTGGGAGATATGCATTTATAAGGTTGTTGGGTTAAGGGGTGTTTAGGTATTGCAATACTTTATTTATTTATTCTAATCTTAATTTATCATTGGCCATTATGAGCTTTGCTCATAATCATACTATTTAAGTAGGATTATTTATTTATGATTATGGGATGAGAGATGAATATGAGGTACGTTAAACGTCACAACACTTCAGTACACTTAGAGCCGAATGATAGTTTTCTTCTTGTCCAGGGGCGGCTCTGGACAATATGATAGACAGGTGTTAGTACATTTATGATCACTGTGCAACGTATGAAGGTGCAAGATAATGAGGCATATCTGGTATGCTGTGTGCTGAAGCAAGCGCAAAGTCTGGATGATTAGGTGTGATTTTATATTGGTATAAAGTGAAAAGCAGGGAGAGGGGTGTATGTTGTTCTGGTGTAATTCGTGAGAATGTAGTATATCATGGAAGAGAAGATGGTTCATTTCGAGACGTTTGTGAATGTATTTGATTCGCAGATCTTCTAAGTGTAATAGTAGGTGAGGGAAAGTTATGCGCTTATATAAGCCTTAAGTCGGACTGGGGAATTTCACTGTGTGAGCAATACGTAGTGCATATCGTTCCAGTATTTCAAGTTTCTTGTAGAAGTTTTGGTTGGCGGCAATCCAGGCTGTGAATCCATAAGTAAGGACAGGTCGGAGGAATGTTTATATGTATTAATTACAGTGTGTGGTTTAAGACCCCAAGTGATGCCTGTTAGTCGTTTGAGCAGATTTAGTCTATTGTAACTTTACTAATGACCTTTTGTAGATGAGGGCGCCATGTTAATTGATGATCGAGTATGAGTCCTAAGTAAATGACTTGTTTGGAGCATGGGATGGGCGTGTGATTGATGGTGAGAGTGAGTTTGGTTGGATTTCGTTTAACACGAGAACGGCGTTTAGGTGGGATGAAGACTATGGCTTGTGTTTTAAGAGAATTAATCGTTAGTCCCCATTCGTTGCACCATGATGAGAAGGTATGTATAGCTTCATTCATAGTTCGGTTGATATGTTGGATTGATTTACTAACAGCGAGGAAGGCGGTGTCATCTGCGTATTGAAAAATGTGGATATTAGGAGGTAAGGATGGCAGATCTGCAACAAATAGTAAATACAAGAGTGGAGAAAGTGCGGAACCTTGAGGGACACCACAATGTAGAAAGATAGGATGTGGGGTGCTAGAGTTTATGGAGATATATGCGATGCAGTGGGGTGCTAGAGTTTATGGAGATATATGCGATGCAGTTGATTAAGAAGTTAAAGGCAAATCTGATGATTGTGATGGGAAGGCGGAAGTGTTGAAGTTTCCAGAGTAGTGCTGTGTGCCAAACCTTATCGAACGCTATCTCTAGGTCAAATAGTACAAGACATGAAGGGTGTGAAGTATTGAAGTGATTAAAAATGGTGTTGGTGAGACGTAGAATTTGATCATTGGAACTGAAAGATGGACGGAAGCCGGCTTGGTGAAGAGGAAGGAGGTTGAATTGGTCTAAATGTTTGTGGAGGCATTTTACAAGGATTTTTTCTAGGGTTTTACTAAGAGTGGAAGTCAGTTGGATGGGACGATATGACGAAACTGCATGTGGAGATTTTTTAGGTTTAGAAGACATGAGTGTTTTGGAAGTTTTCCAGGTAAGGGGAAAATAGCCGGTACGGAGGATAAAAGTATATATAGTGGCGAGTAGTTGTAGAAAACAGAAATGTGCTTCAATGATATGGAGGTATGTGATAGTGTCTATGCCAGGTGCAGAGTTTCTTTTGCGTGCTATGGCGGAGCTGATGTCATCTGTGGTGATAGGTTCTGTTAGAGGATGATCAGGAAGGTTATGATTAGGATGGGGTTGTAGATAGGGTGATGCTAAGTTAAGGCGGTCTGCAGAGTGCCGTCTGAAAAGATTGATGAGTTGTATGGGTGTAAAGATGTCTTGTAGGTAATCAGCAAATGCATCTGCTTTCTCTTCGTCAGTATGGAGTGCGTGGTCATTATGGATGGGAGAATATGGCGTTTTACTGTACTTGCCTGTGAATGTATTAAACCTTTTCCAGTATTTTGTTGGATGGCTTGTATCTGCGAGTTCGTTGCACGTTTTGATCCATTGTCTAAGCTTGTATGCTTTTATGTAGTTGTGTACTGTCCGTTGTAATTGACGATGTAGTCTTAAGGATTCTGGATTGCCTGTGTTGCGGTAGTCTCGATATAGTTGTCTGGATCGTCGTATTAGCGGTAAGTATTGGGGTGGAAAATTAGATCTGTATGGATCCATGCTACTTTTTGGTATGAATTTTTCAGTGGCTTGTTGGAGCGTGGTGTTTATGTTGTCTAGTATGCTATAGAGTTCATCTTCAGTAGCTGGTGATGCTTCAGGATTAATATTAGCTTATATATAGTCTCTTTAACCAGTCCAGTTTGCTTGTCATATCTGAGAGTTTGACGGGGAGTAGAATTTGGGTTTGGAAGTGGTCTGCGTTGAGAGTGAAGTGTAAGTTTAATGGAAGCATGGTCACTTCCGAGAAGATCAAGGACTTCTATGGTGCAGCGATGTGTCAAGTTGGTAGAGGTAATTACGACGTCTGGCATTGTGTTCGAGATAGGTCTTGTGGGTGTTGGAAGTTTATGAATAGTACCTGTTGTCTGAAATTCGATAAAGTTTGAACAGTTAGTTTTCTCTCTGTCAGTGCGGCTGTGTATGTTTATATCGGCCATAATAATGTAGGTTCTAAAATTATTGGATATGTATGTGAAAAAGTCATTTGGAAGAGGATGGTCAGGTTGTACGTGAATGGTGGCTAGTGTTACATACTTTTGGTTGAAATACAGTGTTGTTATGAGATATTCCGGTATGTTTGGTGTTCGGATGTGATGTTGCCGGTATGCTATGTATGATGCAAATCATATAGCTGTACCTCCGTTGGCTCGAAGTGCGGGAAGTTGGCTATCGTGTCTTAACATGGTGTAGCTGGAGATATTGCATACGATTTTTGATGTTAAGTTTGTTTCATTTAGTAGGAATGCGTTTATGTTTTCTTCTAATAGTAGTTGCTCAAATAATGGTTTGTTTTTTGGTAGTGACCTGTTATTTAGAAACAGAAATTTTATATCCATAATTACTAGCAAGATTACAAGGAGTATGAACAGTTTATACTTCTGTTTCAAGTGCATGTGCGTGAAAATGTGCATAAGGGCCTGAATAAGTTGCGTTGAAGTTAACGTTTAAGATGGTTTTGGCCGCGTGCTGTATCTGTTGAAGTACGAAAGGTCTTTGAAACGGGTGAAGTTTTGCAGAGTGACTGTGATAAAAGTTAGCATTTTGTCTATGGTGATTGGTTGGTAGATAGAAGTTATTGGTGAAGTTGGTTGAGATTTAGGTTCTGCTGTGCGGATGGGTACTATAAGTTCAGGTTTTGAGGGTTCTAGAGCAGGACGAGCTTGCATCTGTAGGTAAAGGTAGGACGAGTTTCGCCGCAAGTTGTGCATTTAGGAGGTTGCTGTAAGTTTATACATGATTTGGTGTTATGTGGACCTGAACAAAAACCTCATTTAGCGTTTTTAATGCATTTAGAAGTCGGATGGGAGTTATACTGTCGGCAACGTTCACAGTAAAGAGGTATTGGCGGCGGAGAGAGCGAGGGCTCAACACGATACCGTCTTCTGTATATGTATGCTCCGTTGGATAAGAGATCGCCTATTGTTTCCTGGTGGTTAGTGAGAACCCTAATCATGTATGTAGGCCCAACAGTTTTGTTTTTGATTCTAATGCATTTCACTATTGAGCATCCTTCCGCTTTCAATTCAGTTTCTACTTCTTCATCTAAATATGTAATATCGACTCCGCGTATGACAACTGATAATGTTGGTTGCTTGCGTGGTGGTGGTGGTTGCTTATTGTATTTTTGTTCTAAGCGAGTCATTGTAGCGTTTTTCCCAAAGATTTCATAGATATGTTTCTTACGTATTGTTGAAGATAAGTTGGAGTCTAGAGATTAAATGATGATTCCGTTTTTGGTAGGTATGATCCGGTTAATCAAGTCTCTGTTGAAGTATTTGGTGAGTTGCTGTAAAAGAAGTTTCGGATTTTGAAATTTCGGACCATGCTGAGTGAGAAGAATTTTGTGGTTTTAGCTGTCAGATCTGGAAGTTGGTCCCTGTTATTGATATCCATTGCATTATCGGATTCAGAGTCACTAGAGTATGCGATTTCTTAGCCGGTTGTGATTGCGGTGTTTGTCTTCCTGATTTATAGGGTGGTGAACGTGATCGTGAGCGAGATGTCTTGTCCAAGTTGCGATGTTGACAACGGATTTCTTCTAAAGATGAATACGGTGGAGGTCCTGTTGCTACTGGTGGAAGTCTACGTTGTAATCTTTGTTATGGTTCTGTCATGATAGTGATAAGTCTTGTTGCTGTGATGAAGATAAACAGGGCCGTAGCCCAATACATATAAAGATGCAATCACTTGTTAGTAAGACCCTATCACTAAACAATGATGATGATCAGTCTCTGTGCAATGACTGCTTGAAAAACTCGTTCTAACTTCCACCCTCCGACAAGAAATGCCGTCTATCCCAAAGTGACCGTACGTCTGTATATCTCGCT
Source organism: Lepisma saccharinum (assembly GCA_022664845.1). NCBI lineage: Eukaryota > Metazoa > Arthropoda > Insecta > Zygentoma > Lepismatidae > Lepisma > Lepisma saccharinum. The sequence goes on from JAGDQP010018991.1 coordinate 22,168, forward strand.
CGTGCGTATATTACACAAGGCCCTCGAAACAGGTTAACTAACCACAGTTGGGCTAGGTAGTAGTTATGGTTGACATATACCAACATAGAGTATTTACATTTATAGGTACATTAACTCATTGCGCCACATAACTTTTAAAGCAAGTGTAAATTCATATCCTTACTCAAACTACATTCAAACATAGCTCTTTAACATTAAGGATCTTTTAAACTTTTATCTTAAAAGGAAAACAAACAATCAATAACAATAAATTTTCCATACTGCACCATGATAAAAGTGTGCTGCCATCTACTGATCGTCATTTCAACTATTTCAATAATGCGAACCCGCAATATACAAAACAATAATAAATATTTTTCTTTTCTCTTTTTAACTCATCATGCAACATAAAATTAAATCAGTTTACATTCTAAATAATACTAAAACAATTAAAAGTGATAAATCCTTTGTTTCGTTATGTTCTTATTAATAATACAAGCTATGGCTTGTCATAGGGTCACATCACAGTATTGTCAAATATTGCTGTTTTGAAAATTTTATCAAGTAATCATTCAGGAATTACTCCTCCTAATTACATCTTTTCGCATAGAACATTTGTTGTTGTTCATAAAACTGTCTGAACACTGTCATATGAGACACATATGCAACAACAACAATAAAGCTTTATTCACTGGATCTTTTGCAAATGAACTATCAAAATTTGGTTATTATTGAATAAATCTCAACGAACTATTTGATCAGCAAGTTTTAAACACATTATATCACTTATTGAATTATAAGGAATGACATCACGTATATGTAACAGTCTCTCCTGTTATATCCTCAAAGTATAGCAGGACTTCTCTTTCAGATTTAATGACAATTAAACTTGGAATTGACCGCTCTGCTGATCTAGTGGTTACCGTCATTGACTGCTGATCGCGGGGTCCTGGATTTGATTCCTGGCTATGCCAAGGGATATTTTTCCAAAGTGGTGGTGCCCACCCAGCATCGTGATGCAATTGGGGAGCTGCTGTGAATAAAAGACAGTGGCGGTCACTCTCTCAACACGTCTGATCAGCGTGGGAGCAGTAGACAAACTCCTACCTCTGAGAAAGACCTCATACAGTAGTGAATTGAATATGGCTGTGAATTATTATTATTATTATTATAAACCTGGAATTAAATATATTAGTTGTTCTTTTAGTTTTAATCGATTCACTTATGGATTTGGATTTCCTAGTTTTGCATTTTCCATTCCATTTGACTTAAACACAGGTGAAGTATACCTAAACAAGTAAATGTCTTCAATGTATTTTACCAAGCTAACGCAGAACCATAAACAAAACTGTTAATATCGCGTTTACTTTTGTCTCCCTTTTTTCTTTGTTCACTTCTTACTTCGTTCATAATCTAAATCTCTATATTAATAAATAACACAGCTTATGGTATTTTGCATCCTGTGCCACTAAATCTGTTAAAGATTATTTCATTAGTATTTTGTCATATTTAACCTTTTTTCCTAAAAACAATTGTTGAACCAATTTTTAGTGTTTGTGGAGATACAAGCTTTTCCTCTCCCTCCGCTTCATCACAAAACAACCAAACATTGTCAATGTCAATGTGCCACGGTTGGAGTTCTCGATTTGCTTTAACTTCTTGAAATTTCTTATCAGATAGCTCAGCTATTGTTTGCTGTCTCTTTTTCCTCAGACACTGAAGCTTCTGTTTTTCAAATTTTGTACTTTTGTATGTTTCTACTATCAGGCAGAACGAAAGAATGGATGTTATTACTTTATTTTTACAATAAACCTTGTGTTGGTAACATACAGTATCTAATTTAACACAGAAGAATTGACAGCGACCGGGACTCAAACCCGGATCTCCTAGTTGTCGGCTAGGTATGCTACCAATTACACCACCACGGCACGGCCAATTCTTTGTGTATATGGAACGTTACTCAGGTCTAAACAATTTTGTCAACAACTGCAGCAGGAACAAAAGTTACAGATACAATTTTATTATGATAAGTTAGCCTATTATAGTGCTCTTGCACAAATAGATTCTAAATGGCTACCGCAACTGAAACAAACTCAAAGTGCATTACGTAACTTACAAGCCAAACGTATGCAAGGTTTTCATACGCACCTCCACCTTATAAACGAGCGTATATGAGCGCAAATAAATTTGTTAATAGTTACGTAGATAGTAAGGGCATGAAAGTTAGAGGACAGGATATCTATAAAGCTATCAGACAAGATTACAAGTCATTTTTTAGTACAAGGAAACGCAAAATAAGGATTTCTTTAGTAAAGTACCGGAGTGGAGGCGGCTACGCCCCAAGCTAATGTTGATGTAGCAGCGCCATTTTCTTCAGAAGAGCTTCTAGTGGCTTTACAATCTATGAAAAAGTGGACGTCCCCTGGCGAGGACGGTTTCGGGGTAAGATGGTATTTAAAATTCAGTGATTTGTTACTTCTGTTCTAGCCAGGTTATTCTCCGGATTTCTCACAGAACGACCGGTGGATCAGCCTTTCGCGGCCGCACAAGCTATTCTTATTCAAAAAGAGTTTAAAATTATCCACAAAAGTTTCGTTTGATTTCTTTATTAAATGTGGATTATAAATTGTTAGACAAAGCGTTAATGTTACGAGTGCAACCGTACATGAACATACTGACAGATTAAAGTCAGGGCGAAGTGACCAATACACGATCGATTCAGGTGATGTTGGCGGATCTCCGTGAGCTTCTTTTACAAGCTTATAAATTCCAGAAGGTACCAGAATATGCTATCTTATCTACAGATTTTCAAGACGCCTTTTCAGCATTAAATATTCCATATCTATTGCAAGTGTTAAGGCACATGAACTTCCCTGATACATTAATAGATTTGTTAAGTAACATATATAAAATCCACACTTTGAAGATACAGGTTAATCACCGAATATTGACCGAATTTAGAATGGAAAGAGGTTTGAATCAAGGAAGTAGTCTATCTCCATACTTGTTTTCATTGGCTTTAACGCCTCTAATTCGCGTGACTAAAAGTCACCTAATTAAAATCCAATATCATCAAACTTCAATTAAAGCATTAATATATATAGATGATGCCATATGGATAGCACAGGAGGATACAGAAATGCAACATATTTTCGATACACTGGAACTCTTAAGGCAAGCTTCTAATATTGAAATTAATACTCAAAAAACTCAAATATTAACTATAAATAATATTGATAAGGGCAAGCATCAAAAGTTTGGTAGGACAGCAAATTTCTTAAACTATTTGGGTATTAGGTGGGCTCCTACTATATCTCTATCCATTGCGCTCAATGCACAATGTTTGTATCAGCGTATAATTAGTGAAATAAAAAATATTTGGGATGCTTTCAATCCTTTATTGCTAGAACGCAATTCGTAAATTGCTATAATCTGAGTCAGGCTACTCATGTTTTGCAAATTTTTCCTTTGTCAAAAAAGACTCAAGCTTTTGGGTAGGGCATTTTATATGGCATACTCATATTTTCCGGATGCACAGAAATACTTGCCATCTTGCTATCAAAGAAGAGAGGCTAAACTTGCGAAATCTAATCACACAGGTAGAAGCGTTAATAACACATCGCACAGTACAAATATTGTGGCAATATAGTAGATCCTTTTCCGTAAAGTGATAGAGTCTGTATGTCAGCTAATGGATAGCATAATGCCGCTTAATATACAGCACTGGAAGAATATTCTCCCATATTTGTCAGATACATTGTGTGAAATCACGTATGCTCTTCATGCACAGGTCCCGATAGGACAATGGTCATTTAAGGTAATATATCAACATTTGAGTCAACAAAGACAAGCTTATTTGCCGCTAGTGCAACGATTAAACCCATGTAAAGATTGGTCAGCTATATAGCTAAACTTAGCTGCAATTAGAAGAATGCCCATGCTGCATCATTTGCGCTATTAAATAATACCTCAAAGTTTGCCTGATACGGAACGTCTTTTTAAAAAAACATATAGTTCCAGGGGCGCAATGTGTTCACTGTAAAAAACAGGACAATTTAGTACATCACATAACGGAATGCAAACAGGCTGTAACAATTTTGAATCAATATAAAGTTATTTTGAATTTTTATATAGAAAAGATTAGAACAGAACAAGAGGATTTTTTCATATTTTTTCTATAGAACAGATTATATATTTGCCTGCCTTCAAAGTCTTTCCGAGGGTCAAAAGAAGAAGAATATTGTGGATAATCATACAAACACTATATATAAAAGTATGTCAAAACTATATTACAGATGTTAATTATGATGTTCTAATTTTGTTAGACCAATATAATAGTATGAATATACAGCATAAGAGCTCACTATATGGTAACTATTATAGGGCTATTATATGTATAGGAAATAAAGGCCTAAATATACTAGGTAGTACAGGTGCGGCAGGTAAAACCCTTCATAAGACATCAGAAGATGAACATAATCAATGATTAAACAAAGTCAACACATAAAATGAAATGTAATGTTTTGCATATGATTACTCACCTTCACAGTAGGTGCTGAAAGTGTCCTCCGCCCACTTCAACACGCTTTTGAGAACGTTTGAGGAGATTAATATATACATTGGTCAATTCTTGTGTGGTGATGATGCTATTGATGACATCCTTGATGAAGCTCTTGAGTTCTTCAATTGTGTGTGGATTTGTTTCGTATACTCTGCCCTTTAACAGACCCCACAAGTAAAAGTCACAAGTGGACAAGTCTGGTGACCAAGTCTCTGTTGATTGTCCTCCGCGACAATCATGCATCCGATATGTGGCTTGTTGAACCGTCCTGCTGAAAGTAACATACGCGACGCTCCTTTTCTGTCAAGTTTGAATAAAACTCCTCCAGGGTTCCCAAATGCAAGGCACTGTTGACTGTGGTCTCAAAGAATATGGGCCCCATAACCAGTGGCGCCTCGTGGGCTTGAAAGATGGTAGTTCACAACCAGTGATTCCGCCAGCCCCTCCCCCTGTGGGGTGGTGTCACCCTACCAAATTCTCGAACGCACCTAACTACAAATGATTACAGTAAAAATCGATAGAATCCATGCAAACCTCCAACTACACCCAATATTTACTTTAAACCTTCTCAAAATTAAAAATCCAGGTAGAGTCCCTGCTCCTAAGAGCAACGAGGAAAATACAAGAACAAGATTAAACACATCGTTCGATAGCTTGATTTCTCAATGTGTTAAGTACAGAATAGATAGCTTTCCATAACTTATTCACACTCCGTATTCAGTTAAGAAAAAAAGAAGAAACTCCAAACATACGTATTTTGATATATCCAGGTACGAAAGGTCGATAGTGCAGCGGCGAATGTATCTTAGAGCAATTTTCCACGAGAATAAGACAATTGAAAATTGACTGCCCGAACTGTCGCACTTCACAGTAAATACATAGAAAAGCAAAAATAAGAAATTGCATATATCCTTCTTATTTTTGTTTGTATATGAAATCCATTATTTTGTTTTAAACATGAAAAAACACTCACTTAATTCGATGTTTAATATCACAAAATAACTCTCAAAAGTATACAATATTTTAAAGTATACAATATTTTATCTCTTTCTTAGAAGGTATCTGAGGACTGTGATTGGTGAATATAAATTACATAGATCTACCTCTTTACCCTACAATATTACAAAATATCTCACAAAATCCGAAAATCACAATATGTTCTCTCTTCAGCTCTCGTGTTTTGGATCTTTTATAGGTATGACGGGGTTGGTCGAGTAGTCTCATCGCCCTAAATTGTTTCCTTAAAGTTCGTTAAGCGCAGAAGCCTGCGAATTTATTATGTACTGGTCTACTGGAATGCATTGAAAAACGCATTTTTTTTTCATATTGATAAATCTTTAATATCCAAACGAACAAACCAGTTCCGAGAATCCCTTCAATTTCTCGCACGTCACACTAGAAAAGTATTGTTTAGCGTTTACGCAATGTTGCAAACTGCACGATACTGTTAATTTGATCTTCGTTTATAACTGATACTGGAACTCAAACAACTTTATATAAATAGAGATGCAACATTATGTTATTTAAGCGTTTAATATATTTTTCCATAAATGGTTTATTGTGTACTTTGAGATGCTGGTATGTAATGAACGTTTATCCTTGTGTCTGCCAAAATATTTGATCACATTTTAACATAAGAATGGGTGGAAAAGTCAAGGAGAGTTAGCAACAGTGGTCATTGCTGTGCTTCTATTGTCTTCGTTCACATTCGGATTGTGCACGTCGAGGTTCCATATACACAATGTTAAAAGTTAGGCCTAACGCCACTTAAGCGTATATGGGGCAACGCGTGCACAACCGACATGTGAACGCGAAACGAATCGGTTGTACCCACAAATTGATAATGGAATTGTATACATATGCTTCAGAGTAACAATTGAAAATTTGGTATGTTTTTAAATTTATCCATAAGAAACAATCTCAGATGAAAATATAATAATAATAATAATAATAATAATAATAATAATAATAATAATAAGAATAATAACAATAATAATAATAATAATAATAATAATAATAATAATAATAATAATTCTAAAATAGAGGGCAGTTCACGTGCTCCTGTGAACGTTGATACGCGACGTCACTGCCCATAACGCGTGTGGCGGAAATGGCACACCAAACACCAATCTTCTCGTCATGCAAGGGTTCCTGGTGGGTTGCGTGTGGATTTTCTATCGACCAATACCGGTTGTTTTGGGAATTTATGTACCCAGACAGGTGGAATCACGCCTCGTCACTCATGATTAGCATTAGTGTGTCCAAAAACCCACTGACAACATTTCTCAACAGCCATGAACAGAAATGCACCCTCTTCTGCAGATCAGGCTCTTTCAATTGTTGCACAACACTTATCCGATACGGTTTTAACTTCAGCACCTTTAAAACACGTCTGCAACTTTTCTCACTCGCTGGAACCTGTTGACTCAATTTTCTGGTTGACTTATGAGGACTGCTTGCCATTATGCTCTGCATCTGGCTCTTTAATTCAGGTGTGCAGACAGATGGTGATCTGTTCCTGGGATTATTTTGAACAGATCCTGTACAGATGGTGCTTTTTGCTGGCACAGAACGTCCTGGAAATTTCTCCTGAAACAAATTCTTTGTTTTCACAAAAGATCCCGTGCAAATGAACGCTTCAACAATGTCAACACGCTCGGGTATGGAATATGGCACTATCACACACTCACCCGGCTTCACACAACGAGGCCTTTTTCTCAACTGGTTTGGACAGGTTCCACTGGCTGCGGCTGCAGCTGCCTTACACGTGCACTTGTAAAACACGTCTCTCACGTGTCTCGACCCGCCATGTCTTGGTATAAAGCTGAAAAGAAAGCGGAAAATAATTTAATTGTCGCCAAAAACACAGTATACCATGATATTACGACGGGTCGGTTTTACGTGCCGCACCCTGTATTTCACAGTACAATTTTGCATGTAAGAGCCTTTCTAATTGAAAATGCAACAATAAGAACTACTAAATTTATTTGGCGCTTTTCTTGCATAAGTTAGAGAATTTATATAAGTTCAATATATTTTGTTAAATTAATATAATTTAAAAAAGTGTGATGGTGTAATTGATGCAACTGGGAGATCCGGGTTCGAGTCCCGGTTGCGGCGGCTGTCAATTTCTCTGTGTTAAATTCATCAATGAAGTCCTGTTTCCTCTTCTAAGACAAGAAAAGAAAATTAAGAACTTGCTAACTAGTCCGATAAATAATAGAACTTCGGGAAAATATTAAAATATGAAATAATATTGCCTATAATGTAAATGCTATACAGCATCAAATTAGTTAGAAACGCATGGTTAAAGATTATAAGATAAAACATATTTCTTTTTGCAAATATTAGACGATATCCACTTTAATTTAACCCTAGAATACTGGCTCATATTTGTACCAATATTTAAGTTGATGGGCTGAATTTTTTTCTTTAAAAATTGAAAAAATGCTTTTGAAGTCTATAGCTTTATGAGATTGGAATGATTAGCATGTAGAACGATATGTTTTAATTTAAATGCATATTCTGACCATTGTTAAAACACGTAGTTCAAAGTTATAGAAACACTTTATTTCAAGGTTAATACAGTAATTTGCATATCCAACTTTCTATTAAGATGGTTGTAAATATGTCAAACTTCTTTATATCTTAATATCTATTAATTAAATATTTTTAAATACACATCAATTGAATTGAGCATGCCAAGGAACATAGAAATTGACTCTAAGAACGGCAAAATTGAAGTCAAGAAATTGACTCCAAGAACGGCAAATTTCAGTTCTGTTCGCCATCTTGAATTATGCCCAATAGGGCCATCCTCTGTTTTGTGTCGTACCGGATTTTCATCCAATATATTTTTATTAATAAATGTGCCAAGTTACGTGCTGGTATTCACAATAGAAATATTTTTGTACCAAACGACTGCACTATTTATTAGTCTTGCATAAACAAAATTATTCGTTATTTTTAGTACAAATTGTTTAAGAAATGTATGTATTTAAAAAGTTTATTATTATTATTATTATTTAGATATTTCGCTGTTCGGATACTTTTTCTCAACCTAATGTTTTGTAACCCAAATCCTAAAGTTTTCTGCAACCAGTCATACGCAACATCGTTACAGGCTAGTATTTATTTTAGGATAAAGAAAGTCCATATTTTAAAAAAAAAACATGCTTTTCAAATATATAAATATATAGAAGTGTATAAAAGTAACAATGGAATATCGTATTGTCACCCGACTTGCGTCGCTGTGCAAAATTTCATTATTGTATGTCGTCGGGAAATGAGTTAATTAACTTTGCAAGATTTGAGGACACTACAAACCATTGTGAACTAAAGAAAAGTCTGTAAAAAAAAAGGCAAATATTCATTGTGAATCTCTTCGAAAGTGTGAACGTTGTTAGTTTCTTTCTTTCTTGTTTGTTAAATAAAAAAGAAACTTCGTATTTTGGATACATTTTTAGTAACTATTAAATTCGTCCCGTCTCGATTGTCCTAGCTGTTAAGTTTCTAAAATCCACAACCATCAATTCCTTAGTCGGGATCCGAAACCAGAACCTTGGAGACGCTGGCCCGACGCCTCAGATGACACGACTACCTTGGTCGACATATGTTGCATAAACAAGCAGCTCGTAATATGCCTCTGGTCACTGGTGTCGCTGAAGCAAGCGTAGTTGGTAGAACATTCGGAAGGTCATGAGTCCGATCCCAGCTGCCTACCAGCGAGACTGAGATTTCTCCAGGGTTCTTTCTCAGTCACACCAGGCAAATGCCGCTACGACACCTTCAGTTTAAGCCCTTGTCTAACTCCTTTCCGCATTCTTTCCCCTACCCTTTTCCTCCCAAGATGCATCAAAGCTAGGGGTGTTCGGAATTGATATTTTCATACCGACTTTCGTTATGTTTTGGATACCGACGATGAACGATATACCAAAATACCGAACGATAGCAAAATATCGATATACCGAAATACCGAACAATATCGATATACAGAACGATACCGATATACCGAAAGGTATAGATATACACAAAGTGTATCTTTAATTGCCAACGTTTACTGATTCTCTTCCACCCTCTGTTCCAGTACATCTATGCAATGCATACCCCATAGTAGGAAAATGGGGTAGATAGGAATCACTGAGTGTGGTAATTAAAACTTCACTTTGTGTAGACGGTATGGGATTGGGCGGCGGGATCCAATCAGGCACCAGATAGCTGGCTCGTTACAAGTTGTTGTTATGTATATAATTCTGCGTGTCCGATGAAGCCAAGAAATTAGTTGATGAAATTTTCACGTCTTTAGCTTTTTAATTAAAACGTATTGATTTGCTCCGCTTATTTTTTCTATGTTAAGTATATAAAAGCAATGCTTTGACATGGAAAACATCATATTTGTTTTGTTATGACATCGGAGATCCGCAGAAGATCGGTAGTTTACAATAAATACTGTGTTATCATAAGCATATTAAACAAGTCTCTATGGCCTGTTGGTTATCGTGTCGGCCTTTCGTCCCTAGGATCACGAGATCAATATCTGACAAATCAATTTTTATAAAAAAGAAAATTTGGTTATTTTGTTCAAACCTGGCATAGACAATTGTGTATTAAAATATATTTTAAAATATTTTTCAAATAATAAAGTTTTTAAATAATACTATTTTTCAAACGTATCTGCTTCTATTTGTGAGTTTCTTCTACCACGATATATGAAAATTGGATTTAATATATATGTGCTGTATTTAACATTACGCACTTTGAATTGACAATGAATTCGAATTTTATTTATGGCCTTTAGGCATCTAAGGCTCAGGCCGAGATATGGAAGAGGAAAGGATTAGGGGAGGTGTCGGCCAGCGCCTATTTCGAAGATACAATCCCGACATTTGCCTGATGTGACTTAGTAGAAACCCTGGAAAACCTCAGTAAGGATGGTTCGCCGCTGGGATCGAACCCATGACCTCAAGAATGGTACGCCAACTCTCTACCACCGAGAATTGACAACGAAGAATGAGCGGGGTAACTTTTCTTGACATCTAGTATATTATATTCATATATTCACAGTTACAGTGTATGATTTGTGTGCATGTCTGAATTAATTTATATTGTTTAAGCATAAAAATCTCCCGGGATAGGTTGGAGTAAAATGATCCTGGAAGGAGTTGTTTAAAATTATTTTAAAGCCTTTAAGCATATGAGGATCAAGGCGGGATGAGGTTGGAAGAGTATGTTGGAAGATAGACGGCCAGGGCCTATTTATAGGCACCATTACAACGTTTGCCTGGTACGGGTGAGGAAAAATCTTGGGAAACCTCAGTTATAATGGTCGACCGCTGGAATCGATCTCAGGACTTTCCGAATGCTAAACTAACGCTCTAGAACTTTTTGGAAACTTTGTTCACTCTAAGCGGGCTTTACTTGTTTCATTTTATATACCATTTTAACCTGTATAGAAAAATATTCTTAGAATTAAGTTAAAATCGCACATACAAATACTCATGCCCGATGCGTACAACTAACTAGGATCACTCCCGAGATGATAATCTGACACAAACGGAATATTGCGCAGAATCAATGGGCCTACCAACCAAAAAGGAATCATACAAATTTTTACGCCCCGCAATCAAAAGTTGAGGATGAAAATAGTAAAAAGGTTGCAAGTCATCACCACCTGCAACGTCATAATGACCGGCTCCGACGCCATCCACTGTAAATACACCGGCCAAACCAGTATTTTCCAGGTCCAAGCTTGGTGCAGCGGTAAAACGTTTACTTACTAAGTAAATACATGGATCCGAATCCCGGCGGGAGCAAGATATTTCATATTTTTTTTCTTTCAAAATATACTTTTAGATGTTCATATTTATTATTAAGAATTGCTTTGGCATACAAATAGAAGCTACTGAAAGCTAGAAAATATATAAAAAAACCAGGTCTGACCCGCGAAGAGTGCAAGGGGGCAAGGTGCGTCCGAAGGCAGCTGGGCGGCATGAGCCTCAGGGGGCCCAGCCCACGGTTAGCGGTAGGCATATGCCATGTAGCACTTTTCCGTATGCCCACGGTTAACCTGCCCCCCCCCCCCCCGAGTTGCATTTTTAGTTACCATGTGTTAGCGTTAAGAAAAGGTTACCAGCCGAGGTTAGGGATGATTAGAAATGAACACGGACGGAGATCTTCAAGCGTATCCGACTAAAATAATTATCGATGTATGGAAAAGTTATTTCGACAAACTTCTTAATGTGCACAACGGAGAACAAACAGAGGAATTTGACATCCATACCGCAGAACCGTGGATGCCCCAACCTAGTTAGATCGATAAAGAAATTGAAAAAATTCAAATCACCGGGAATTCCAGCGGAATTAATTAAAGCAGGAGGAAGGGCACTAATCATAACTTCAAGTCTCGGTGTGCTCCAGTTTCCTTCTATTTTCTTAATACCATCAATTCTCCTATCATCAACCATCTTGTCTGAGCCAAAATTGCCTAAATCCATAAAATAAATTCAAATTCAATGTTTATAAATTATCACTAACGCCCGATTGCAAAGACGTAGACGTAATAGTTTTAGACTAAGCTGGTGCACTCCAAATTAATGTTTAAGCCTAAGCCTACCTTAGACTAAGTCTAAACTCCGTCTTTGCAATCGGTCCTAAGTGTTCAGAAAGTTGTTTGACGTCATATTTTGGCTGTCCAATCAACATTAGAATTATTGTGCTTATAGCACAGCATATCAAGCTTTGGACCGGGTCTGTGCTTGGGAGCTGGCCTGACCCGATTTAGGTCTCCTCACCTGGAGGACAAAGTAGAACATTTGATTATTTTTTTGCGTTTGAGGGGTGACCCGTACCGGAGGTATTACCCCCAGCGCACGAAACATATGCAACTGGAGCTCATTAAATTCTCAGTCCGGATCAAGTGGGCCAAGTTTTAGACCGGATCACTTATGGCCGGGTCAACAAAACTGACCTTTTTCAGCTTTGCCATGCTCCTTCTTCTATTAGTATTTTTTTTAGAATTTCAGAAGAATTCTGTATTTCAATATTCCAATATTGTTCAGAATATTGACACAGTCCGGTATTTTGTTTTATCGATATTTCGGTATATTGATATTTCCGAATATTCGGTATTTTCGGTATATCTATATTTCGGTATGTGTGATACCGAATCTATCGGAATTCGAAAATACTGATAGGCCTACCGATATTGGTATATCAATATTTTTGACAGCCCTACTGAAAGCCATAAATAAATTCAATTCAATGTTAAGAAATGTTGAATCCACAATGGACTTCATTAGTTGGATTGTTTAGATCTACTCAGTTTAAACTCTCAATCGCTCTAATGCCTATAATGAGCTCCACCACATGAAATAAACCTGACAACGGTACACTGTAAAAAATAGAACACTTTTTTTACACTTTTTTGAACACCTTTGAGCACTTTCTGGAAACGACTTTAGCTCACTTTCGAACACTTTAATAGTGTCCAAACGTGAACCAAAGTGCTATGAAAGCGTCTCAAAGGTGTTCAAAAGTGTGAAAAACTGTCCAAATGTGTTCCCTTAATAGTGCTACAAAACTGCTCAAAAGTGCATAAAAAGTGCCCTTATTTTAATGTGTTCTAAAAGTGCATTTTGGAAACGACTTTTGCCTACTTTCAGGACACTTTATTTACTTTCAAGCACTTTTGGAACATTTTAAAAGCACTTTCTCGACAGTTTCATACATAATATTAGGTGTCATTCAGATATTACGTCAGCGTATTTTTGGTCAATTTAGACCCCTTCCCCCTTAGTAAGCAACATTAACTGGATGTCCTATCCCTAATACTTAGACGCCCAGCAAAAGTAAACAAAGCTTGAACAACCTCGCCCCAGAATGCTTATGTAATACTTGAACGACT
>JAGDQP010018992.1:0-35607 GCA_022664845.1 Lepisma saccharinum
TAAAGGATTTACTACTTTCAGATAATTCAACGGCGCCATCCAATGAAAGATATATATTTAAAAAAAAGAACATCAAGCCATTCTGATTTCCTATTATCAATCGCAGATGTATTCCTTCAACTTAAAACATTCACTAAAGTTATGTTTCATCGAAAGACCTACCTCCGCTTTCACTTTTGCAGGATACGGGTGTTTGATAACAGGTGGGAATTGGGTAAGAAACTCCGATAATTTACTCGTTATCTTTCCTCGGATAGTTCGAGCTGCGTATTCCAATTTATCGGAAGCCACCCAACATGGCACTATATTGTGAGCATCTACCTGAAAACAAAAAACACGCTACTGCGATTAAAGAATAAATTAACATCTAACATTCTTTTGATCTTGCACGCAACTGTAAGTTCAGTACATGACTTAGCACTTAGAATTTTTTTTAAAAATGTGAACAGACCTGTACGGAAGACATCAAAATATTAGGGTTACAAACTACTAAGAGCTTGATATTATTCATTCAACACTGCGTATAGCCACTTAATTTATTTTAGTAATAATCCTTACATAACTTACAATCAGTAATCCAGGGTCCAATGAGTCGCCGTGGCTCAGGCGGTAGCGCGTCTGACTACGAATCGGGCCCGGGTTCAAATCTCGGCCAGGACACTGGAGACTTTTCACGCAGTGTTCCCATGCCTGTCACTCCGAGGTGCACTCTGCCTCTTAGCAAAGTGAGTACGAGTGCTCTCGGTACTCCTGGGTAAGGTAAAGGTGGTCGAGCGCGGGACTGACCATCCCACTTCACTCTGTACCGTTGGTCGAAAATATGTGGTGCTTCCTCCACGTCCTCCAGGCGCCATTCACGGCGCGTGCGTATCGCACAAGGATAGTTTTTTTTTTAGGTTCTGCTTTATTCAACCCATAAAATCTATGCAACAAGATGGTAACATGTTCGCTTCTTAAGTAAGTACACAAATATTGCGAGACTCCTAATAGATACGGCTTTCGGTTTTCTTTTAAACATAAACAGCCTGCTGACATTTTTGTGCAAACGAGTTACCTTCAAAAAACTTACTTACCCAGTTAACACCCGATGATCTTCACAACATCATTTTACACTAAAAACTATTAACGTTTCATTTCTGATTAGAAATTTAGACACAACACAAGATAATACATATTTTAAACTAAAAACCTATGATAGATTACTAGCTATATAATTATTAGTTTAAAATATTGTATCCTCTTGCGTAAGCCGTATCCGAAGAAGTTTCTGATCAATAAATATACGTCGAAGCTAAATGTCTTACCGGTGGGGAACGATATGTATTATGGAAGTAATTTTGCGCTATTTATTGTAAATGTTACTGCATTACATATTCTATGTCAGTACTTGTTTAGTTGTTGTAGTTACATTTTGTAAGTTACCTGTGTTTCAAGCACGGGGAAAAACTACTGTTAAGTAAGTACTGCAAATGACATGGGAACACAACACTTGAAGTTTAGTCACAGAAAACATCCGCGTTAACCTCGTGGTCTGAGCAGCGTCTCCAAGGTTCTGTGTTCGAATTCCGGCTGGGACATGGATATTTATGGATTTTAGAAACCTAACAGCTAACTGAATCATGACGGGCCAAAATCATGTGAGTTACTACTAAACTGGTCCAAAATAAAACGTTTAGCAAGTTTAGGAAATGATCCTAAAGAAAAAAGATTGTAAGTGAAGTTTAAATGGAATGATTCTGGTTCTTTCAATTAAAGATTATGGTAAAAACAGTTGTCCTGAATCGAAAGAATGCATTCCTTGTGGTTGTGGTTCAGTGTAACTGACATACAATTACCACCGAATGCTTCATGTAAAGCTTGGTCAGAACTCCTTCATTTGGCAACGTTGCACTAAAAAAGCATTTTTTGGTTTCAAAGTTCTTTAGACTCTAGTATATGATGCTATATTGTACTTTCGCAGGCAGTTCTGAATCAGAAATTTATGTAATTACAACAACGACGGGGAAATACACAATAAAAGTAACAAAGTACACGAAAAACGAATAGCCAAACGACAGACATCAATTCAAGGGCCACTAGAGGACTTAAGAACCAAAACAAGGAAACTCAAAGAAACCAAGAGCATGCAGAGCAACAAGAAGTTTATGTTGCGTTTTGCTGGCTTGGAAAAGTTCCTTTCCAGGGTAAACCTTGTGAACTTTTAAAGGAAAATTGCTCAAAACTATATTTTGGAGCGTTTACGTACCTTTTCTTGGAAGACTAAGAGTAAAACCTATTCCAATGAAACTTAGCGTAAATCTTAAGAATGTTTAATTGTATGTGCGAGATTTTCTTGTGTCGGTCCTATAATCACTTGTAATACGAAACGAAGTTCACATTAAAATTAGAGACAAAAATACAAATACAAATTCAATTATACATGAAATGGGCAATTTACAATTGTGCATAACTACAGTGAAGATGGATCAACGATCTAGTAGAAATGATTGTTAGAGGTTTGCAAGACTAAAATCATAATTTAACATACACCGTTATAAAAGATGCATCAAAGTGGAAGACTAGGAACACAAAGCCTGTCTGAAAAGTGTCCGACCACAGGCCAGCAAAATAAAACAACATATTTGATGTGCTTAAATTCCTAATCATCTTCTAAATAGAACCCTTCAGCTTCCACACACTTAACCCAACGATTTCTCCGTTGCTGGAACCATGCCTGGAACGTCTCTTTTGGAACGGCTGTCAACGCCGCCGTCGCGTTGTGAATGATGCCCTCTTGAATGTCGATGTGACTTTAAGAAAAAAACATGTTGCTACGAGCCATGTTCGGCAAGTATGGTGCTTGGCGAACGACAAGATTGCCTTTATTTACCAAGAAAGATTGGATTAGGTGCGAGGAATGGACTGATGCAGGTGCCAGATTTGTGAAGCACACGGGTTTGGCCTTTTGTGACGAACTGCACTACATACGCGATGGAAAAAGACAAGATATTACTCGCTCCTTCGTAACTGTTCGTCCTTGTGGTATGCATTCGTGACACTCAATTCCACGGTAGTCAAAGAACACAATCAGCATTACTTTAATTTTGCCGCCGATGTGCGGCCATTTTTGAACCGAGTGTACCACTTTTTTTAAGTACTCCCCATGGCATCGTCCCCAAAACCTCGCTGAATCTTGCGTATTGTTTCCGGTTGGCTATCTTCAAGTTTCTTGCAAAACTTGATGCAGTATTGTTGTTCCACGCATTCTGTTATTTCGCCCTGAATGGAAATGCGACGAAGAATAACCACACAAGTCTCTACACTGGCTCCTTAATGTATGATGAAGTAAGTGAGGATCACGCCACTCAACACGCATGCATATGAAGAATACCACCACCACCATGTGCAGTGTTGCAATACAACTTTCACTACTTTCCTCGGAAAATAATAAGGTCAGATACTCTTCAGATAGGCCTTGTATACTACAGTTCTATATATACACAGTGACAAAAAATCAGGTGCGTACCACACAAAGAAGACCGTATATGACGCCATTAACTCCATGAAGCTGAAAGTAGGACATCTCTCCTTACCCCCACCCCCCACCCCACCTTCTCTCCCACCAGAAAATAGCGTACCTCTTTACGATTTGTGTCAGCTTATTTTAGGCTAAAATTTTATATTAATATATTTACTTAAACTTTAAGAAAAAGAGAGTACATAATAATAATAATACCTGACAAAAAGGGACATCGTCAGGCAGCTTCTTTTTCACATCCTCTACCCACTGTGAAGGAACTCGAAGCGGTGCAAAATCTGTCACCACTGCGCCTATTTTATGGTTTCTGACAAAGTCCGGAAGAACATTCTGTGCCTGACCCAGAAGCAAGTGAAACTGAATTTCAAGAGTGTTGCATTCTTCCTGAACTTCTTGTAAACCTACAACAAATTAAAACAATATCTTCAGTTAAGGTATGCATAATGAATGACCTGAGAAAGCATGGGTTCTTCTTACACATGAGTTGCAAAATAATTATAGAGCTCTCTCTCCGTAAGTGGTCTAAGCCACTTTTGGACCTAATATTTCTGTACGACTAACAAAAAATAACATCAACACACAAATGACCATCTATATATGGGATCTGAGTGCCGTGAGGTTTTACTTCAGATACTCCTATCATATGACCTGGCTACACTTACGGACTTTCAGTTAGCGCAGCACGGTGGACTACACCGATTCGTGTTAACTTTCTCACCTAACTTTTTCCGCTGTTGCTAATGCACATTATTTGACTTCTCATTAACGAAGATTTAGCGCAACGTAATTACAGTAATGTCAACATTTTCAACTCAACACATGAATTTACAGGAAGTCTATCAAATTTACAAGAGCGACGTTCATGACTTGCGTTTCAACTATTCTATTTCTTTAAAATCAATGTTGCCACTACTTTACATTAAACTTTCGTATATTTGTGTGTGAAACTATAGACGGAGCTCTATCCACATTTAAATTTACTGGTGTTATCCAAATTTCCAGAAGAAAAATTCATGCCTTGCGCTTCGAATATTTTCCTCGTTTAACGTTGCCAATACTCTCATACTTGTTCGTGTTACCCCCCCCCCCCCCTTCATTACTCTCCTATACAAGAATATCCTGTTTTCCTACAACAGTTTTATCATTTGTATGTATTTCTAAATATTTCGACGAAATCTCACCCGATACTATTCAGGGATTGATTTCATATTAAAATGGTTAGACCACCGCTGCGCTTTTTTTTTTTTTTTTTTTTTTTTTAACAACGATTTACGAAACTTTAGTCAGGTATAAAAAATATAGAACCCACACATAATTTCACGCAGTGTTTCCCAAAGTTTTCCAAATCGTGGACTCCCTAAAGCCAATGATAATTCATCGCAAAGCCTCTACAGTACAGTACCCCTTCACATGTAAAATAAAAATCAACATGATTATTACGCAAGTCTATGATGACGTGTTCTGTCTGGAGGCAGGTTTTTATCCGTGGATCCCATAGCAAGATGAACGGATGGTAGTTTGCCACTGAATTCTATCAGCTGGAGATTGTCCTAAAGTTGTAACAGTCACGTGTCCTCTAGTCGGTGCGCCAATAGCAGTTATTGATGGTCCCGTGAAGGTTTGACTCGAAACTACTACGAGAAGAGAGGGTGAGAAGACTCGTTGAAGTAGAACAACAGTTTGGTGAAAAGTACGTGCCAATAAAACCACACCAACAGGGCACGTAGTAGTCCGTCGGACTTCCTAAGGCCCGTTCTGCACTGATGCTGAAGGTCGATGGAGAGACCAATCGTTAAGAGGTTAGGAGACCGATTCTCTCTATGGCCTCTCAAATGAGAGGTAAACAACCAAATGGATGTCCTCTTAATGAGAGAGGGCAGTGGCTTCGTAGGAACCTCTTGGTAAGAGACCTGCTTGTACCGCAAGAGAACTGAATGAGAGTCCAGTCCCTTGGTTCAGTGATCTCTCCGTTAAAAAGGCTACCACACCCAATTATTCGCCTCTTAAAGTGAGTTGGGGGCAACCTTTCAGAAAGAGGGGGATCATCTATTTAAAAAAAACAACTAATGGTTGTTGGAGCACAGTTTATTGCATGCTTTAGTTACGATCTCGTTTTACACCACTACCTCGGTGGGTATATCTGGACATACACATTAACTTTTTATAAGTATTCATTTCTCACTCATAATTACTTATTAAACAAAATATTAATTATAAAAAAGATAATTCAGTCCTCCTTCTTTCTTAAAATGTATGAAATTTCAGTCAAAACATTATTTAGAAATATATTAATTAACACAGAAACTAATTACTGTCACTTGCAACGTCTCGTGCCATCTCTGAAACTACACAACAGGTACTGAATGCAACAACTGTGCAAGGCAGGTCGTTGCAAAGTGTGTGTGTGTGTGTGGAAAGGGGGATCAAAAGTTTATGTAGACTCTAAACCATCACTGTGGAACGTAAAATACCTTGATTGCAAGACAATGAGTGAAACCGCTTATGCACAAGAGACACCATCCATCCAGGACGATTTCATTATTCTACGTCACACATATTAAAATAAGAAAGAAGTGGAAATTTTGAAAACCTAATAATATTTAATTTCTTTAAAAAATAGGCAAACAGTAAAAAATAGATCAAATAATCAATAAGTGAAGAAAATCTGAAAACATTCTTAATAAAGATATCCTACTTTTGGGAACAAACGCAAATACTTCTTGTTGTTTTCTTTGCGTGAGAGAGCGAGTAAAAATACATAATATGCTTTGCGGTCCCCACAGTTTGAAAACCACTTTATAGAAGTTTATGAATCATTAAAATTACTTTTTTAAAGGACCGATTTATTTTATCACTATCACCTATGTTACGCAGAACTTATATTGGTTTGTTTTAAATGTCTGTTGACATGCACGACAATGATGAAATATTAAAAAGGAGTCACGTACTTCAGTCAAGTACTATGAAGAGGCTATGAAGGAAAGGTTTTAGTGTATATATATTCAATAAACAGTAAAGTAAGCAGTAGCTTAACTACGCTTGACTCTATGTCTGATTGTATACAATAGTTCTGAACGCGATTCTTCGCACATTTCAAAAGTA
Organism: Lepisma saccharinum; assembly: GCA_022664845.1. Classification (NCBI taxonomy): domain Eukaryota; kingdom Metazoa; phylum Arthropoda; class Insecta; order Zygentoma; family Lepismatidae; genus Lepisma; species Lepisma saccharinum. Next base: position 6,620 of record JAGDQP010018992.1, read on the forward strand.
AACGTCATGGAATCGCTACTTTCCGAACATTTTGAAAAGAACTGTAAAATAATTAATACATACCAAGCAAGTAAACAAAATACGAGGGAATCTTATATATAAAATAACTACATACCTTTGAGAATAAATTTGTAATGCCGTATGGTGGCATCGAGGAATTTTGGAACCAAACAAAAGCAAACATGAAGTCCTATTTTATTCTTCAACGCCAACTTCTGAGCATAAAGTAATGCCCAATTATCTGAAAGAAATATGAGATTTCTTTGTTATTAAGATTGTGAAAAGAAATCGGATTCATTCTTCGATTGACATCTACACACAACGTGTATCGAAAAAACACCTATTAACTCCCCTGCCGTTACATTTCTGCCATTTGTGTTGCATTACTATACGAGATGGAGAAACCTCCGTCTCTAAAATTTTATTTGTAGAGCGTGTTTCTGCGTCATGAACAACGTTATAAAGCTGAAAAGCATACGTGTAAGCGCGTCAAGAACGGCAGAGGAGTTAAAGAAATAAGCAACAAAATTTAAAGAACATATTTCCAAAACAATTTTCATTGCACATATACATTTTCTACATTCGTTTCTTCTGCTATATTATTCTACATTATACAACAAGGTAAGATGGCATTTCAATGTGCGCTCAGGTCCATGATATAAAACCAATAATGGTTTTCTTCTGCTAAACTCGTATACAAGTTTGAGACAGAACTATACTGATTTGACAGTTAATCCCTGATGAAGTGAATTATTTATAATTCTTTTCTTTGTGTGTTTAACAGTCACTTACATAAATTTCTTACGTAATGTTTGGTCATTTGATATTTATTTCCGGATACAATCAATTTAGTGAATTTATATTACTATCACCAGTGATACATAAACATGCTACTAAATTAACTACATTTCAGTGAAACAGACATTCTAGCGTGAGAGACTACACTAATATTTAAGTAGTACTATTGATGTAGATTTTCGTTCATTTTTATCATCATTACTGGCATTATTATGAATCGAGCATGAAACTCAACGGAAGTGTACCCTAAGTTGTTCTTGTAATCGGGAGGTCCTTGTACGAATGACAATCCTGCCTGAAGTTTTCTCTAGTATCCTTCAGATATACATAAATTCAGACAAGGGCTCGTTCCACATAAATTACTGGATGGCATGTAGGCTTACGATATGGTAAAGTCATAAAAATAGGGCTGTATCTGCACGTACTTGAGTTTGTGAACTAAACTTTTACAGGATTCTATCATTCTCACCAAGGTTCTGAATCATGTGTCCAGAAGAAATTCTCTTAATTTTCCACGTAACTACCCACTAATTTTCAGAACACTATACGTATATATAATAAACATGGCATTCAATATATGAACTATAGAAGTCAAGAATTTCACATAATTTTGAAGCCACAAGCTCCATCTTCAGAGTATGAACATTTAATATTCCCGGACTTTTCCAGGCTTTGGAATATTTGTTACGAAATTTTACTCCCCGAGTCTATCCAGTACGCCAGGCTTTCCTAGTCAATGGCGAACCTGTCCCTCGTTGTTGTTAAAGGGCTCTCTTCCATTGCGTCGCTCTCTTTTTCGCAACAGATTACTATCTACCTGCTAATTGTCTACGAGAACTCTGTGTAGAAACTTACCTCGTATTCGTTGGCTTTCTGACTCCTCTATCATTCCTACACCAATGCGGTTACGTCTTTTCCTTACAGGTTATACGCGATCTTAAGCACAATTAGACATCGTACGAGAATGAAAATTTAACATGTAGCACCCACTGAGAGAGTAGACTATATTGTAACCAAGAATCACCCCGTAAATAGATAATTCCATTCCAAGCTTGTGGTTTCTGCGTACCATTATTTAATGAGGGAAAAAAAACGTTCCGTTGAAGTTCAACACAAATATGGACGAACAAAACGTATTGTTAAGCAATGCGGCAATCCTTTGTCAGTTCGACCAAGGCATATAGACTGAGTGCATAAAACTTAAAAGCATCGTAAGAGCAGGTTGCAGCCTTACCGCATTAAAAGCGGCGGGATAAATAAAGGCCGGTGAACTTAAATCTGATATTGGTTTGTCTATCTGCTTTGGCTGACGCGCTAATCTACGTTACTGAAGCGAAAATGCAACGAGGGATATTTTTTTTTCAGGGGCGGAGGACGTTCAAAATAAACTTTTTTGCTTCATTCACAATAACTAGTTGTGACAGCAGAACTACTTATCATGCAAAGATCATGCCTTGTGCACTTAAAATTTCGAAACCAACCTTGTACCCTCTGATCTCGAGACATCCAATATAAAATGCCTGTCGCATACTCAGGAACATCTTGTGCCTTTGATAAAACACGAATTCTTTTCTTGTTGTATTTGAATTCCATTACAGATGGAGCCGTCTGAAACAGGATATATCCTATTCACTCAGAAGAAAGCAACAGTACACAATAAACATACATTTAATTACGTGAAAAGCATGGAAGAAGTCATGAGAGAGGCAGGTGTGTTGATTATTTATTTATAGCAAACATCATTTTACACAGTTCTTCTAACAATGTGATATAACAATAATAATAATAACAAAATAATTATACAGTAAGAAATGTTTTTTTTTTTTTCTTCATTCCAGATTCTTATAACAATCCTTTAAAAATTTACATTTACTGAGGCCAAAATCTAGTGGCAAAAGAATACTATTGTAGAAATGTAACAATCTGTATACAAGAGATCGCTGGACCAAACACAATCTAGGTTTTGCGACGTAGAAATCATGTTGGGAACGAGCATTTTGTCTGAGTACTCTTAGGTTGAAAAGCGGAAGAAGGTCGTTAGTCCTGAGTGTTCCCTGCATTATTTCATAAAGAAATTTTAAGTCATTTAGTTTTCTACGTGTGTCTATGTTTTTTAAGTCAAGAGAATTTAAAATGTTTACGTTAGATTTGTGTTGGAGGTTGGATACGCTGTGTTGTACAATGCGGATAAAGAGATTTTGGACTTTGTGCAATTTGGATAAATTGGTTTCACAAGCCATAGACCAGATAGATGAACAGTATTCAATAGTAGGAAGTACACAAGTGAGAAAGTATGACCGAAGAGCTCTGAAATCTTTAGTATTTGTAAACCTGTAGAGAAGTCTAAGAAGTTTCAGTGCTTTAGAAGTTACAAATTCAATGTGAGGAGTAAAATTGAGTTTTCATCAAATATGATACCAAGGTCTTTGTAATGTCTACCCATGGATAATGTGTATGTACGTTTCGTGTTATGGGTTTTGAGTGAGAAACGCATTGCAGCAGTTTTGCACTGACTGACTATCAGTAACCAATTATTGCACCACATTTCAATAGAATCTACAGCGGCTTGAAGGAAGAAAGTGTCTTCTGTAGATTTAATGGTCTTAAAAATTTTGCAATCATCAGCGTAGAGAAGTACAGAACAGGTATTATCTATCTTTTCACATGTCATCAATGTAGAGAGAAAATAAAACTGGCCCTAAAGAGGGACACCTATTATATTAACTAAAATGTAGTCTATTAGAACAAGCAATCACACTTGGATTGACATATACTGCACTGTGTATTTATGTTTTTCTGTGATAAAGCAATGCTCGTTTTATCCTTCGCTCAAAAGCCACTGGTTGGACATAAGTAATAGTACTATTATCGCGCATAACATTAATTTTATTAAAAGTTGATGTTGACTTGAACTAGGTTTTGACTTACCAACTTCCCTTGCTTTCATTGTTTATTTTTCCTCTTATCTATTTCCTATTTCTTGAGTTTTCTCACTTTACCTTGCAGCTGATTTTTAAGTCAGTTTTATCTTCAAGTAATTGTATTTCGCCACATACTTCGCCACATGTTTAACTAAGCACAGTTCATGATTCATTTAAGTACATCCTAAGCCTTAATTTTAGGCTTATATATATATATGATGCTTATTGTCACAATATAATGATCTATCCTGTCGCACTATGTTTTGACATTCTGTAATGATTTCTGATTCAATTCCTTGATCTTATGTTCATTAAGTTTATCCGTTAACTTGAAAAGTGACTCTGCTCGTGATAAACTTCCTTAAGCATCAAGTTTGCCCTGGAGGATCATTTAAAATGTTGCTTTTGTAGGATTATAAACAATATTCGTGTTAGAACTGATTAAAATAAAATAAGAATTAATTCCATTCCCATAGTAATTATTCTGATAGAAAAGTATATTCACCACAACAATAATGCAAAGAAAAGTTAGTTTGTAAACCAACACAAGAAAAAATACAGTGAAAATAGTAATGATAAATAAATACAGACAAAACATACAAAAATAAATAATTAGATTGGAAAATTTCAGCATGGATGGAACAAGAAACTGAAACACTAAAATGACACCAAGTACCAAAATGAATCATAGTTACCAATTTTGAATGAAGATTAGAACTGGCGCAAGAGACAAAAAATATACTATGAAAAGGTCTCAGTAGCTCAAAAACCAAACGAGAAACAATCATAATAATTAAACACAACTACACCAGTCTCCTTTTAAAATATATCTCACAGATAGTTGAAATTTTTTTAAAAATTTTTAGTTCACATCTCTGTATTCGTCCCGTAAATCCCTGGAAAGCCGAACTCAGGACATCCGGCAGCAGGATCCCAATCTGCGTGCTTCCCTATGCTGATCCAAGTCCGCGACATAACCACTGGCGTAAATATCGTGAACTCTTGTTGTTACGCACGCAATCACATTTCAAATGTGTTCAAGTAAATACGCGATAATATACAGTATGTGAGATAAGCCTCCTGTGTGGACTAATCGGTAGCACGCTCGACTTCAGTGCGAGTGGCCTCGGGTTCGCTGACCCAGCATCGTGAGGACAATTGGGGAGCTACTTGAATCAAAGAAATAGCAGACTATGGGCATGAAAGTCAGACATACGGCTACGAAGAGGAGTTACGCTAACCCTCTACTTAAACGTAATACAGTCGTCTTGAGAGGCCAGGGTCCTTACGGGGCTATAGCGCCACCCAGTATAGTTTCCTTCTTATGTGGGATAACTGTTGCAAACATACAGCGAAAACTTGGTCGTTACTATGATAGGAACATGTACACAAAGAACTGGCCTGCCGTCGTGGTGTAATGGACAACCGCAACTGGAAAATCGTGGCTCGGGCAAAGTAACAATCAATTATCTCTGTATTTTTCAATAGATAAGCCATGTTCGTAATAAGCCTCCCTCACTCAAGAGGAGAAAAAACGAACGTATTCCAATGCAACGGGTTCAAATGAGTACTTAGGAATACCTAAACGAAAAGAACTTTGTCGTATAATTGGGATAAATGTTCAATCTCATGAGGGCGTCCCTTAAGAGGAGTGGTTCCCCGGCCAGGTGAGGGTGATTGCACGAAAACGAACCCTACGGTTGCTTAAAGTAAGAGTAACCGACCGGCAAGAAGGATACCAGGTTGCGATTCCGGGTAGTTCACAGATCATCTTTATTTCATATCTCACATGCTTACACGTGTACAAGGTTCTCGTGTGAGAGTATGTTAAAACCTAATATGTATTACTAGTAAGTTGTATCTACATAGATTGATTATACTTACGCCAAGCCTATCTTTCTCCAGTTTTTGCAGAAACTGTCCTCCACTTCCAGCTGTTGGTGAGGTCACTTGCTGTGTACTTTTCAGTGAAGAATCTAATTTCAACTTTTTCTTTCCAGAAGCCATCGTACCTTCCTGAAAAAGAAAATTAAGTAGTATTTATAAATATATATTTCTTTTAGAAAATATGTTTTTTCAACCGTCTAGTAAAAGGTGCTTATTTGTAGGTCACACTGTTTAGTTTTAGAAGAAAAAAAAACAGAATCAATAACAAGCTTTTGTTAGATTAATGGCGTGCACCTGCTGACCAATCGCATTATATTGTCAATTAAAACATTCTACTGCCGTTGCTATCACCGACACCTACTTGCAAACAAAAGCATTTCAATCAAGTTAAGTATTTGCTTGTAAAAATGAATAAGCTTTGACATGCAGATGGGATGTCACCTATTCGAAAGAATTAAAAGCGAAACTTTGCGTTTACGTAATTTATACCTCCGTTATCCGTAACAATATGCGCAACACTACTACAACCTATTTCTATGTAACATACACTTCACTAATTCGCATAAATTAACTTGAAATATTTCAATATTTGCATTTAGTGTCATGACTACTGGGGTCTGTTCCATTGTAAACATTCTTTGACGGTTGTAATCCTAAAATTTTAGTTATTTATGTTTGGCCTCTCAATTAGCCACGTCACTTGAGGTTAGGTTCGGTTAGATTAGATTACACCACGTATGAAAAAGTTTTATATAGTAAATTAAATAGTACAAGGGCCTTGAAGTGCTTACAGTAGCTCCGCTTATTATGACCTGATCATCGTAAACGACAGATTATATTATATATTAATGGTTGACTCTACAAGATTTTTCTCCAGGATAGGTTAAATTAGGCTGGTTGATATTAAAAACTTTAAACTCACTGCTCACGAAGGAAACATTAGGTATGTATGCACTGTACTGTCGCATGTTATCAGTTCTTAATAAACTGTCCTCCTAATAGTAATCAATACACATCCACACATTTTTTTTTATTATCTTTTTTTAGTGGGGCTACGAGCAGTCCGAGTGTGTCGACAAAGAGAAACGAAGGTTACAGGCGGTCAGAGACCATCCCAAAAAATTAATGGTTTCGTTTTAGCCTTTTGGTGGATTACTATGTCCACAATTTATTGAATACGTCGTTAGCTAATATTGCGGAAATTTTTCATTTTGTATATATATGGCTCTATTGAGGGAAAGTATAGCCCTTCTACTCGAACTTTTTTTATTTAGTTCCTAATTTCAATTTCTTTTATTTCAGATTATTGATGTTAGGTTAGTTCTAGCATGCCTGAACTGAATTTGTTTCCAAAAAAGGAATTACTTTGTTCGGAATACAGTTGTTGCTTTTGTACAGAACCAAAGAGGGTACGTATGGGCTATTGGATTTCCTGTACAATAAGGAAAAAAATGGAAAAGTAAAACGTAGAATTAGTTATTCCAAACGAATTTAATTTATTTATGGCTGTTAGGCATCTCTGGCCGGGATATGGTGGGGGTGTGGGGAGAAAGGATGGTGGAAGGTAGTCGGACAGGTCCTAGTTGATACACAGTCCAAGCATTTGCCTGGTATGACTGAGTAAAAACCTCACGACATAATGGGCGGCAGCTGGGATCGTTCCCAGAACCTTCCCACCGCTAAGCCAACGGTCTACAAGCTCAGCACCGGCCGTTATCCCAAATAAAATTTATACAAAAATGAAGGTGGGTTCTGGGGAATAAAGGGGTTCTTGCTGTTCTCATTTACATATAGGGCCTAGTTTTACATATAGTCGCAAGTTTTAAGCAGAAAATTGAAATAGCATTAAACTAAGACGTTAAGTGAAAACTCGAATACGATATGTTCAGTTGCTATTACGATATGTCTCAACAACAACTGGAACTCCTACGAAAAATTAACTTGTGGTGTTTCGGTGCAAAATGGTAAACAATCCAGAAACTACTTACAGATCCAAATATAATAAATTTTAAACTTTTGCTTAACATGATTCCAGCGGGTAGATATGTGGGGTAACCACAACATGGGCTATCTAATTTCGTCAGATCGTTTTATTAACAAAAGTAGCTGATTTGCCCTCCCGTTGGTGCGGGTGAATAAAGATCTTCCCCCATACCCACTCCCGGGGGGATGCTCCATTTTCGGGCGGACATTTTGAAGATGGTAACTTTTCAAAATGTTTTAATATTTTATGAAATTACTCCTGATAATACACATTCATACCAAATTTCATTCCTCAAGGTTGAACAATGTGGAAAATGGTTTTTGGGCGGCCATTTTGAATCCAAGATTGCATGGCGACTGATATGATACCTTCCTAAACAGGTCCTATATCTGATCATACGCGAAAACTCATTCCAATCGGTCAAGCCGTTTTGGCGTGATTCAAACACAAACACACCACTTTCATTTTTATATATACAGATGCTCAGTACACCATGTCCATGGTAACAAGGCATGGGGTACAGTAATAAGACGAGGAATCAACACAAAGCTAATCACGTAATTCCATCACATTGTATTAAAATGTCATCCATAGGAGAATCAAGGTGGTACTTGTGTGAGGTTCTGGGGTACCCATGGGGTACTAAACAATGTATAAGAATAATATCAAGATTTTGTCAATAAAATTCATAATAAGCACCATAGAAATTTGACAGCCGATATTCTGGGTACCCCACACAAGTATCCCTTGATTCTTCCGTGAAGACAGTTTAATTGAATGAGAGCCCACGATTAGTTTTGGAGTGGCTCATCTTTTAATTACTTTACACCATAATGCCTTGATATCGTGGGATACACATGTTTACTATGCCATATTCTATTTCGTTTAATTTAGCTCCTTCAAATTTTCACTTCATGTAACTCTCTATATGGTACTGTACATTTTGTATATAAACGCATCTGACGAAATTCGATAGACGATATTGTTTGTACCTCACAGAATCCCATACAAGTTCACTTGATTCTTCTATAAATCACAGTTTAATACAGGATCATTACACGTATTTTTTTTTTCATTCCCTCACCATTTCTGATTTGAGGAAACATGAACAGGGTTCTCATCACCCTTTCTGAGTAACACCCCAAATATTCTGATTCGTTAATAATAAAAAAAGAAGCCCCTTCCCTCTGAAATATAGGCAATCATGCGTTGCAAAGATGAAAAAAACCTCCCCATTTCAGGTTACTTCACAATGAACACCTAGATGATCTAGCTTTCCTAATTCAGCTAGAGAGCTCACCATAGCGTGTTTGCAAACCCTATAGTCTAGTTGTAATACGTTAAGTTCTAAGATTGGTTGAGTTTTTTTAAAAATATTACGGCAGTTGAATAACAGGTTAAAAATAAAGGGATTTTTGGTAAAGTTTGGGAATTAAAAATTTAGTGAAAAACTAATACTAACAATGTGATCTTTACTGCCTGTAGTACTTTCTCATTGGTAGGTTGTGTGGTAAAAAATAATTTAAAAAAAAATCAGCTTACTAGTTGATTCTTCAGTTAGAAAAAATCAAACATTTTGAAGAAAAAAAAATGCATTTTGTGGAAAAGAAATGTACAAACCATTAGAGCATGTAGGTCTCTACAAATTCTTTAAAGGAAAATCTTGCTAACTGTTTAGTTTAGATACTTCAAATTTTCACTTAATGCAACCTTGTATGGCTCTGTAATTTTAATTCATAAAACCATCTGATGAAATTGCGTAGCTTATATTATGAGTGCCCCACAATACCCCAAAACCCAATGTATCAACCTGCTTGAAAAAGCGTGAGCAACAGTTTAATGTATTATAGTGGAAAGAGTAAGTAGTTTCTGGATTGCTTACCAAAACCCCACAAGTTTATTATTCGTTGGGTTGCAATCAGGGTTGAAATAAATAATTTTTGTTGATTTTTTTATTTAAATAACTTGTGGCACTGATACAGCTGCTAAGTTAGCTTTTCTTTTTCAAATACCTTAGCAAGTAAACTAAAGTAAAATTCACAAATATGTGGTGTTCGCTACAGAAGATAGCCGTGAAAAATGGGTCATTACAACAAACTGTAATAGTTTTGAAAAGGAAAGAAGATATTACATTACTTTTTTTAAAATTTATTTTTAAGGCCTTTAGGCAACTATGGCTCAGGACGTATGGATGATGATGGAATGAAGAAAGTGGGAACCTGGGAGGAAAAGAAAGCACCCCGAGGAAACCGACGCACACAGTATTTGTCCACCACAAAACCCACATGATATGAGCAGTGATCGATCCGACGACCCCTAGCACCTGAGGGGAGCGCTCTACCAACTGAGCCAACGTGGCCTTATATGGCGTTACTTATGGTATATTTTACAAAGGGAAGTCAACAGGTAGGAAACTTCAACGTTACTTTCGTCGGTACCCGATGAATGAAGTGGTTTGAGAAGTGTTTACACCGTAATTAAGTTCAAAAAAGAAACAACGTACAATGTTTTTACGTATCAGCTTTCCTTCTAAAATGACGTCTGTGCCTTCCTTCCTTCCTAAGTAACTGAAAACTTTATAATCGCAATTGCTTCTTTTTTTTTACATTACATCTCCCAAACGAAATGTTCCACGATTTAAGTTTTCTATGATACTTCTGAGTTCATTTCAGTTAGAGTTTTCAGCTCTCAGAATTGTACTGTTGATTTGGGAACATTTTATGACAATAAATTGCATAAAGTATGAGAGCTATTTTGGAACCGCGGTCGTTCAGTGGTAGAGTGCTCACCTCCGGTCCGTGGGGTCCCCGATTCGACCCCAGCTCGTGCCAGGTTAACTTTGTGGTGAACGAAAACGGTGCGCGTGGGTTTTCGGGTTCTCTCGTATCCTCCCAATTTCTTCATTCCACCAACTTTTCTCATCATCATCCATTCAGTCTGATCCGAATTTGCCTAAGAGTCTTAGATAAAATTCAGTTCAATAAGAGCTATTTAATACATTGAAATCAATAGAGGATACACAGTTCTGCATATTCATCCTTCAGCATACACAATTACACATAGGTACACATTTATATTTCCATTAAGAATAAATTATTTTTGAGCAAGGTGTGAAGAATTTAAATTACTTAATACAAACACAGTTTGCGTAATAAAAAGTAGGTAATGTTACGAAACAATAGTGTGTTCGTTTTCATATGTATTACAAAAATAAACATACAGTATTTGTAATACAAATTGTAAACGTATAATGTGAATACTGATCCTACGTTCTCTTGTAAAATTTCGCATGTAATATGAAATTAACCAATCAAACAGTTTGTTAAAATTCTAGATCCATCACTTTGGTTTGGGTTTACACCCTAATAGCCTATTATCACATAGGGACTGGAAGGTGAATTTTAAAGGTTACATATGATTCAAACCACAAAATTATTAAAATACTGCACTTTATTTCTACTTTTTGTAAATATTTATATATACTGATTTAAATCATTGATTTTTTTTTCTTCAAAAAATCATATAATTTAAATCACTTTGATTTCAATCATTTAACTTTGGTTGCAATAGTTATTGAGGTACGTCTCGATAACCATTGAATATTTTGTTTTGAATTATATTTATGGCCTTTAGGCATCTAAGGTCAGGCCGGGATGGGGAGGGAAAATACTGCGGGAAGGTGTCGGTCAGGGCTTAAGTTGAAGGTACCATCCCGTCATTTGTCTAGCGTGACTGATTAAATTCTTGGAAAAACCTGTCAGGATGGTCGGCCGCTTAGATTGAACCCACGACCACGGAATGCTAGGCTAACGCTCTACCACTGAGATTAGGCGGCTCGGTATTGAACATATTGTGTTCGGGTTTTCACTTAACGTTTTTAATGTGCTCTCTGTATTCTCCTTTTAAAATCTGACAACATATAGAAATGAGAGAAACAAAAACCTCTTGGTACTCTAGAATCCCACAGATTGACACCTTCTACCCTTGCATCAATTTTCGTTACTTTCAGGCCAGCTATTGAGCCATATGTACGCTCTATAAGGGTCATCCCATTGTAAATAATACACACATATATATATACTCCCCCTCTCCCTCCTAACCATGCTGTTGAACTGTACATTTCCCTCCTCTCCAAACAAATTGCTCACCCTGGCTTCACTGACACGTTCCTATCACATCACAACCTCACAACTGCAGAACGAAGAGCTATCTCCAATCTTCGTTCTGATCCAACCATCATTATCCGCCCGGCTGACAAGAGATTCATCACGTTAGTCATGAATCCGAAGCCCTCAAACAACTTTCTCATCCTACCTTTTACCGTCCCCTCGAGGAAGATCCCAGCCAATCCTTCCTTAATAGGATCCGCACCTACCTTCAAGCGCATGGACCCCATGAGGGGCTGAAGCGTTCTACTGTCCCTACACTCTGCCATGACAATCCCAGAACTCCTAAATTTTACCTGCTTCCCAAAATCCATAAACCTGGTAATCCCGGAGGACCCACAGTTCCCAGTATTGGCTCTCCCACTGAAAGAATCTCTGCCTTCCTTGACCACCATTTCCAACCGTTTGTCCAGGCTTTCCCGTTCTACATCAAGGATACTAACCACCATCTTAGTTACAGTCGACGTCACATCACTGTATACCAACATTCCCCACACCCATGGCCTCGCTGCCCTTGAACATTTTCCCAGTCCTCGTAAACCCAGTACACCATTTCTGCTTCAGCTGGTCCAGTTTGTCCTCACCATGAACAACTTCACCTTTGAGAACCACAATTTCCTGCAAATCAAAGGCACAGCCATGGGTACTCGCATGTCCCCTTCCTACGCCAACCTTTTCATGGGACGCCTGGAGACCCAATACCTCAACTCCACACCTTTCAAACCTTTCACCTGGCTTCGCTATATCGACGATATTTTCTTTGTGTGAACCCAAGAACAAGAGTCTCTGGAAACATTTCTGCAAAACCTCAATTGCACCTTTCCCGTCAAGTTCACCTGATCCTTCTCCAGGGAACACACAACTTTCCTTGATGTGGATGTCTGGCTCAAGAACAATCGACTTGAGACAGGTGTTCACATCAAACCTACCAACAGTATGCAGTATCTCCATTTCAACAGCTCCCATCCATACCATACCAAACGCTCTTGCTGTCCAGGGCTCCCGCATCTGTTCCTCTATGACCTGCTCCGTAACAATTACAGTACCCTCTCCTCAGCTGTCAGTAACAGTGGATATCCCAAACACCTCATCCGTAAACAACTGGACCGTGCCCGTAATCACTCTAACTCCAACCGACCTCCCCGTGAAGCTCCCTCCGCTCCCAATCTTCGTACCCAGTACCACCCCAGCCTTCAGGCCCTCCAAATGCTCCTCAAACTGGCACCCCACACGCACTGCGTCACCTGAATCTGAAAGAGTTTTCCCGTGTTCCAAAATAGTCTACCGCAGACCTCCGAATCTCAACACGATTCTCACCAGAATTGGACCAATCAAAAATCCCCCCCCCCCCAACCTAACATATGCAATAGACCCCGCTGCAAAACCTGTCTTATATTTGATCCCAGTCTTTCCTTCGTACATTCTGTCACTCACAAGACGTACTCTTTCCGACACTCCGGCAGTTGCATATCTTCCAACCACGTTTATCTCCTTCTCTGTAACTTATGTTCCGCCTTCTACGTTGGCGAAACTCAAAACTCCTCTAACATTCAGTATCAACAACCATCGCCACTCCTCCAAATCTCAACTTCCGCACCTCCCCATAACCGAATACACTTCTTATCACGGCTGCTGCACCTTTGACGAAACTTTTCGAGTCAGAATCCTGAAAGTCCTGAACCCTGACTCACCTGCCACAGTGAGATGGAAGCAGACGTACCATGAACCCGGCCTCAACTGCCTGTAACTCCATGCAACGCAGTGCCGTCTTCTTCTTCCTTTCTTTTCCTTGTTTCGTCTCTAGTTGCACTTTATTTTATTCTATCTTTCTATATTGTTTCTTTGGTCTCCCCTTCATCTTCATTATTATTGATATTTTTATTATTTCCCCCCTCCCCTCCGATTCTTTACCCTTTATTTCTCAGGAAGCCCCTTACCTGCTCCTAGTAACCTTTGCACTTTCTTCTCCACTTGGTGTTTTCGCCGACCCATCTAGACATTTTCCCGCCTCCATAACCTGGCCACACTGTCACCCAGCATCATTGGCAATATAGCGTTTCCTTAACACCACTCCAGCACCTGTCCGCTCTGTCCATTTTCCTTCCTAACAGTTGAAAACGCAACTGCGAAACGTACTAATTTTCTATAGTGTTTGTGAAGTTCGTGTGCCCCTATCTCAAGATTTCACTATGTAAGTATCCTTTTTTTCTATCGTGTTTGCCATCTCATATATAATGGTAAAACAGGAAAAAAAAGGATACTTACATGGTAGATTCTTGAGACTGGTGTACAATAACATCACAAAAGAAAAGCAGTACGTTTCGCAAAAGCGTTTTCAACTGGTACGAGAGAAAATGGACAGAGCGGACAGGTGCGGAACTGGTTTTAAGGAAATGCCATATTGTAAACAGATCTTCTTTTCTTTTGTAAAACTTTGGTAAACTTCATTTTATATGGGCCAGCCTAGTAACTTTTGACTTCGGCCAGTCACGATTCGCCCATTTACAGCCAGTTAGAATCCACACCCATGCCGGGACTCAAACCCGGGACCTTCGAGCCGCTTTCCTATTTTGTTTGTGATGTTATTGTACATATGTCTCAAGAATCTACCATGTAAGTATAGTTTTTTCTACCTATTTTACCATTATATATATAAACACCTAACGATAGCCAGCAATCCAAAAAATGTTACGAAAAGCCATGTGACATTATTATTTTGTTAAATATACACTCGAGTTGAACAAAACTTACATAACGGCATGCAGAGGAATATTAATGGCATCACTTCGTTTTAGGAATAACAGGCATCTTGCTACAAAAATCACGAACACAGTGTCGAGTGATCGCAGGTAGGTCAGTTAGAGTCAGGTTAATTATTTTTATATACGTGATGCACATGACGTTTAATACTTATTCCATGTGCTCACACCTAACAAGGAAGGAGCAAAATTGTTCCACATAATATTCACTCTCAGTTCTACACTTCCGTGACTCGAAACTTAGTTATATTTTGCGTTTCAACACAACCACACAAGTTCGGAAAATTACCAATCTACTGAAAATTTTACTTTTTTGGGATGCACGAAATTAAACACTAATTATACGCCCGGATATATTTTAACTTTTATCGGGTCACCAAAAAATGTAAAATTTACATGAATATGTAATTTATATCAAACCTGTGTGGACGTGTTGAAAAGCAAAATAGAACAAAGTTTGGAGTCAGGAAAGAGTGACACAACAGTGAAGAAGGGAACACCACCTCGGACTATTTGTCAGCTTTGCCATTAAGAACGTACACATCATGTGTGTTAAAAGTGATGCGTAAAATAATAAATATATACAACAGGACTGAAAAATTTTCTTCTGACCTAGGCGCCACCTACAGTTCTGAAAACCAGGGGTCACAACAATACAAATAAAATTTGATGCATTGGCCTTAAATTATAGTTACTGTATAATAAATGCAAGTTTACACTATGATACAGGCTATCCCTCAAAGATTACAGCAACTGAAGGCAATATAAATGAAGTTTTCAAAGCACACGCCTGTTCTGTAACTCAACGGTTGACGTCTGGGTATACAAGGGACGTAAACGGACAACACTCGTAAGTCATCTGAAATAAATATACTCGAGGTTCAAGATAAATTGGAAACTTTGAACTTCATAACTAGAGCTAGGATTTTTATGTAATTATATGTTCTATCTGCAGGTATGTAGGAAGGAAGAAAGCAGAAATGTTCATGAACTGTGACATTAGTATTATTATATTTGAATTTTACTTTACATATTTCGTGTCGATTTTACATAAACCTACATATTTGCAAATTTCCTTTCTGAACTCGTGTTTTCGACTGCATTAAAAAATTCCTACGAGGCTGAGGACGATTCAAGATTGTCAGTATATATAGGGTGTTCCAAAACAACAACAAAACCATCTTACACGAGATTCCTGACATAAAAAAAAAAGTACAGACCATCCGGGATGCACAAATGATTCGTTTCGTCGCTATAGACTACTGGAAAAGTGGGAAAATGAACTCTAGAGCTTGATATTTCCAATACCATTAACAGTAGAACTGAAGAGGCATGATACCATCCAAGATTTCAAATCTGCTCTGTCCAAAAATGCACATTGCAAATTGTGGAATTAATGCGCAATGGATTCCCTGCAAGTGATTTCGAGACATTCTTTTGAGTAAATGTAGGTCGAAATAAGCATGCCCGAACCACTTGCACCAGTAAACATGCCCCAGTGACGCGGAAAGGTTTTTAGCATACAAGGATATATCCTTTCTTATCAGCGGCAATCTATGACCGTAGAAAATATGGCAACACACCTGATAGTGAATTATCAAGTACGAAAAGATAAGCAAATGTTAATGTTTACCCTTGTAAATAAATATTTGTTTTGATATTAAATATCAAAACGTAAATTATAAAAATATGACAAAATGCCTGATAATCATAATTGTGTTAGGTGAATTATCAATCATTTATTAAATCACCGTTGTATGTATGAAAAGATAAATGAATATCGCTGGAATATATACGCAATATTGTACCTAAATTACATCTAGAAATTTGACAAAATACTGTACATCGAAGTATTAGTTTAGTGAATTATGAAAAGCACAGTTGTGTGTGTAAAAGATAAATGTTTAGCCCTGCAATACATTTCTGGTTTATTTGCTATTAAATATTTTACCTTAATTACATATATTGTTCTACATATTTCATTAGTTTTTGTTACGTATTTCGCAATATGATACTACATAAAAATTCTAGCTCTAGTTATAAGTCAATGTGGTTTGATATACGTCGTACAGAAATGACTTATGAAATTGAAGAAAACCTAAAAAGCAGGATATTTGGTAAAGAGTCGGGACGAATAGGAACTCATATTATATAGCTTGTCATTGCTTACTCGACATACTGTCCATGATTCTTGTTGCTATAGATCTCATTCATAACAGCGTGACGTCATCAGTATTTCTCCGCTTGCCGCCACATTTGTCTGTGGTGAATAATTCGAGTAGGCCTAAGTATTTAACGAAATAATAATGACACATGCCTTTTCGTAACACTATTTAGATCGCTCGCTGTCATGTATTTCTAGAAGTGACTGTACTATTATTTGCAAGGGAATAAGTGGTCTAAGAGCATACATACGGCAAAATAGATGGCGGAAGCTGAGGAACCGAAAGTAAAATTTATCCATACGCCCGTATTATCTTCCAAACTTTCTTCTTCTTATGCACGAAACTCAATTGCTCAAACCCTACCCCGCTGAGTTATTGTTCCACGAAGTGGAAAACTCAATATAAAGAACTTAAATTTAATTCTGAAGGTCTTTAAGAAACTTTGGAGCGCCCTACCATTGAGCTACCGCGATCCACGGTAGTATTGCAACTCTATGTTAGAAACTTTTGTTTATTGCATTGAAAGTATTTTAAATGTTGTTACTTGCCTTATTTCGGATGCGTACAGTGCAGATTGTGATGTTAAATGAAAGGGTGATTAGAGTGCAAAAACACTTACAGCCTTGTACAGTTTCCTTACACTCCCATCATTTCTTGATTTTACATCACATACTGCATTCTATGCATCGAAAATAAGACGTAATTGAGGTATAATTTCAAACAGTAAACATAAGTAGCTGACATAGAGATTTACGTCCTTAAAAAAAAAACTATAGCAATGCCTATTATTCTATTGGAGCTCGAGACACATCTTAGAATAGCTATTTAAGCACGTAACGAAGTTGCTTTTTCGTCATGGCAATAGTTTCTACCTATGTACAGCTTATGTTCTGTACCATAACATGCATAATTAATGTTTAGAAATTAATAATCTTCCTTTACGTATGTTCCGCTAAAATTATGAAAGTGCAAAATATTTTATTTCAAAAACGATTCAAACGGAAATAAGTACTGAAAACATGCTTTCACTTTGATATTTATTCCTGAAATCTACAAACTTTCAACAATTCTTACTAAATTACCGGCCGCTCTACCAAGAACAAAGAAATTGTCACAACAATACAAGTGTCAATACAAAATATCCTCCCGCTGTCTTTCTCTCCGTATGATACAAACCAAACCAAACTCTCTGCTGTTTTGTTTTTATAGATGGTTGTTTATGTTCGTAAACAGAAGAACGTGTTTTCGTAACGCCCACAAGAGATAACCAATCACTTAGCAGAGTAGCAGATCACGTCATTCAGTTCTAATCCAATTTTTTAAATTAACTTACTACCGAAATTGAAGTACTATAAATAAAACCTTTTGTTTGTACTTTTGTCACATTACTTCTGATTATCCAGTTTGTCAAAATTATCCAATTTGTCTTTTGTCTCCAATTATATGTCTTAAAATTCAAGAAATAAAGCAGCAAACAATGAGCAGCGCTGCCAACTAGCTTTACTTTAAAATTCCCTAAAAATTAAAAACATTTATTAGGCTGGCTTGTCATATACGCGCTTGCAACAAGCTATGCTTGAGATTTGGCTCAATAGCCAATTGAAACACGTGTTTAAATGTGATCTACGTATAACACTACTTTCTATTGGCTACTCATAGAAATCGCAAGCAAAGCACAAGCGAGCTCCTACAAATATCAGCCTTACTACCTTATCCAAAAACGTACACAAAAAATTTAGCTTTAACCGGATAAGGCGATTTTTTTTTAATTTTCCAAGTAAAGTTGAAAGAAGAGTTGTACTCTAATGGCATACCTAGACGGGTGAGCGAAATTGTCTTTTTTCTATAGCTTAAAATCTAAACTGGTTAAGTGCGTCACCATCTTAAACATATAAGCTGACCCATTCCATTTCAGTTCAGTGAAAGACACCAAACCACTAGACCACGGGGACACTCATACCAACCGAAACCAAAACAAACTGAACCATGTGCCAGAGAACACAAAAGGTTCAAAACGGGATAAGCAGATACTAAACCGATGCCGAACGAATAAAGTAAATATCGTGAACTCATAGCACTAACTTCTCGCATGAGTAGCTAACGAAATTCATTATAGGAGTGCACAAAGCACAATATTACTTAAAATCATAAAACGTTAAACAAATAAGGAGAGAAACCAGAGATCTGTTAGCGGACTTTAGCTTACTTAAATCAAAGCATTACGACAATGGAAGACTCATGTCCCCTTATCTAGTTTAGCTTAGCATGTTGGAAAAATTTGACCTTGCACTAGAAACTTTATATCAAAAATATTGTACATAGTGCACAAACAATTTTCACTAACGATAACAGAATTTAGATGTAATTAATTTTTGCTTGCGAAAGTCCAAAACACGAAAGATGATTAAAAATTCACTGAGATGTCAAAAATGTCTTCCTGTAGATACAACCAGAGAGCAGCCGATATGTCGAGATTTTAAGTTTCAAATATTGCTGCTTAGGTAAGCGACCATGGATTCGAAATTATATTTTCAATAAATATTCATATTACCTGGACAGGCACACTGATTTAGAAACGAAGGGAGCAATTTAAAAGTATACTTAAAAAAAAAACCTTATGGAGAATCAGTGCCCTGCAACCTCCTGTCGTTGTATCTTACTTTCTTACTCCTCGGCGCTACAGCTCGGGGTGAGCTTTGGCCTCCTGTGCAAGCAGTCTCCATCTCTTCTTATCTTGAGCCATTTGCTTCCATCCTCTTACTTTCATCCTTTGGAGATCGCTCATCACATCAACTATCCATCTTCTCTTGTTTCTTGTTTCTGATTTCGCGACGATCTTGATTTATTTAGATAAGGTTATCTACCCCATTTAACATCAAAATTTGCGCCATACTACTGATTGTTGTTTTATAGAGATCCTTCTTATTCCTAATGGTTTTGTTCATTTGGATATTTTTTCTTAAAGTCACTATTCTAGTTTTTATAGTAAGTTTTAGATCTAGAATTCTCATGTGTGATTTTTTTAAACATAAATAATTACATTTTTTTTCATTGTTGTCTAATGCAGCACTTTACAATGCATACTTTTGCATTGTAACATTTGAATTATAACAATTATTATTTGGTTATAGATATTTACCTTATAATATAGAAATATAAGTTTCTTACATATACATAATATTTGTTCAGACTTTTTTGGATTTGTTAAACTATTGCCAAAAGGAAGTACCAGAGGAAGGTTTTTTTTAAGGTAAAGAAGTTATGTTTTATGTTTAGTAATATTTGTAGTTATATTTTCATCTTTATCTTAGTAAAATTTGGTTAAATATTCTCATTTATAAATCAGCTATAGATTTTTTAAATTTCCCTAAGACAGTAATATATAAGTTGTTTTTTTGGAAGGGTGGTGAATAAGAGAGTCTATATTTAATGGAGATTGATGATGAGATCTGATAAACTTTTTTTTTAAATGGAAGTCTAAATTGTTCATATAAAGGGCATTGGAAAAAAATGTGATTAATCGTCTCATTTTGTTGTTCCTGATTGCAATCACATAGAGGTGAATTGACTATTTTGATTTTGTGTAGATGTTGTTTTGTGGTTACATGGTTGGATCTTAATCTTGTTATCAAAACGATTGCCTGTCTAGGTAAGTTATTAAAGAAAAACCAAGGAGTGTTAAATTGTAAATCTATATGTGGTCTATCTATTTGATTTGAACATTGAGGCGTGTTTTGTATCCATTCTATACATTTGTTTTGAATTTTTTCCTTACTTTATATATTAAATCTTCCCAGTGCACCCTAAGATTAAGTATCTCGATGTTGTTAACAGCTTCTCTAGCATATTTATCTACTATTTTATTTTGATTACAAAAAGAATGACCAGGTATCCAAGTAATGTGTTTGCTTTTTGCCTAATTTGATAAGGGTATCATACAAATATAATGTATTGATTATTTAAGGTGATGCTTTGAATAATTTTAGTTCTTCTAAGATTGACGCCTGCGAGACTGACAATATAAGGATTTTTGTTACATTTAATTGTTTACAGTATTTAAGAGTCATATATATTCCGTAAATTTCTGCATTGAAGATAGAAAAATTATTAGGTAAACGTTTGCTTTCATGATATCTGAATTTTGGACCATAAATTGCTGTTCCTGTTTCATTTTTTTTTTCTTTGCTTAGATGCGTCAGTATAAATGTAGTGGAAATCTTTCCATTTGTCATAGTAGAAATTCATGTGTTTATAGCTTTTTATTGATATATCAATGCGAGGATTAGAAGTAAATTTAAGAGAGAAAAGAGGGAGATGCCGTGTAGTGATTATTTCTTCTATTTGATTACGGTAATCCATGTAAGTAGTATACCAGTATTTTTTGTGATTTTTTGTGTTAATAATTCTTCTTTGAAAGTATTCTAATATTTCCTGGGTATATTTGTGTGATTTATGGTCAATAATTGATTCATCTTTTAGAATGCTTTTTTACAATAATGTATTCTTTACGAAATCTAATGGGTAATATGCCAGATTCAGAATATGTGAAGAGGTTTGGTGTACTATTCATTAGTCCCAAACACTTACGTAGTAGTTTTCGTTGTATAATTTCTAATTTTTCTGGTTGTGATTCTGTTAGACTATTACAGGCTATAAACATATAATCTAAGGTACGTTGGAATAAAGACTTGTAAAGAAGAAGCATAGTTTTAGGTGCACCACCCCATTGTTGAGTTGATACCGCTTTAAATAAATTATATATTTGAGCCGCCTTTTTCTGAATAATAGAAATTTGTACATTCCAGTTTAATTTATTCTTAACCAAATACTGTATCTGGTTGGTTATATGTAAATTGGTTAATCTGTTACATTTGAAGTTTAATTTCGTGTTATTTTTTTAAAAAATAATGATTTTTTGTTTTTCTTGTCAGATATTGAGTTTGAGATTTTTGAATGACTGTATAATGTTTCTGATCTTGTTTTCAAAAATTCTAAAGTTAAGTATATTATGTTCTTCAGGATAATATAGTAAACTTACATCATCTGCGTAGATCATTATTTCTCCAGGGAAGTATTTTATTCTAGTTATATCTAATAGATAAATAGAAAAAAAGAAGAGGCTATAAAACACTTCCTTGAACCAACCCATTGTTAATCTCAATAACTTCACTAAACTTATTATTTTTTTTTTAATTTTCTACTTTTTAATAGATTCCATAATAATTTGATAAATCTAAAAGGGATTTTTAATTGTCGAAGAATTTTTAATAAAATGTTAGTATTAGTTTCATTGTATGCATTTGAGATATCTAAAAATGACGCGTAGACTGATTTTTTAAATGTAAAAAAGCATTTTGGATGGCCAGGGAAATAGTTTTTAATCATGTTTGGGTGGAGAATTTTTTAAAAACCTATTATGTTATTCGGTAATAATTTCACTCCTTCTAAATAACATTCTAATCTACGTGCAATAGTTTTTTCAAAGAGTTTGATACAAGGTATCAAAGTTATCGGTCTGTATGAGTCAGCTTTAGTGATAGCTGTGTTAGGTTTAATTAGTGGAATAATAATATGATTAGACCAACTTATAGGGATATTACTAGTCAATATAATATTGTTAAAGATTCTTACTAATATCTCTATGGCTACTAAAGGAAGATGTTTTATAATACCATATCTTATCCCATCTTCTGCCGGTAAAGTGTTTTTGGTTTTTTGAATAATATTAATAAGTTCATGAGTAGTGATTCGAGTGTCAAAGGCTGAAGCATATTTGGAAAGCGATGTGAAAAGATTGTATTCTTCTGGTATGTGGTGGTAAATTAGATGAGGTTAACTTAGTTATGTAGTTCTTTTTCCAGTTTTCATCCAAGGATAATTGTTTATTAGGAAGAGGAGATTTTATATTTCTAATTATTTGCCACATTTGCTTTATTTTAGTTTGAGGATTAATTTGTGCACAGTATTGTTGCCAAGCAGTTCTTTTTGACTGTAAGAAAATTCTTTTTGATTCTGCTATACTTTTTAAAGATTAATCCAGTTAATTTTTGAGGGAGTTTTGTAATAGACTTTTTGTAGACTTTTTCTGTTATTTTTTGCTATTTCGCACTTTTCATTCCACCAATGTAAGATTGGATATCTTTATTTAACATATTTGGATTTAGGTTGAGATGTCAAAGTGAGTGTTTCATGTTTTCAATTAAAATATCATATGTAATACTTACAGAATTAATTGAGGAGAGATAGAGAAATAGATTGAGGAGAGAGGTGAGAAATAGATTGAGGAGAGTTTGAAATTGAATATAATCAATTTTACTTTCTTTCTATTTTCTTAAATATAAAATTTTGTTTTGGTCAGATGTAGGTTCCGAGTCATTAATGAAACATGGTATACACGTGTATGATCACTTGTGTACAGATCATATGCTGTATCCCAATAAATGTTATTAGCTAATTGAGGGTGTGTTAAGATCCAGTCTAATACTGAAAGGTTGTTTCCATTTTGGGTATAATGTTTTTTTTCCTGAATATATATAATAATACACAGCCATATTCAATCCACTACTGGATGAGGCCTCTCCCGGAGGGAGGAGGTGGTATACGGCTCCCACGCTGACCAAACGTGTTGGGAGAGGAGAGCCGAAGCTCTCAACTGTGATCGCTACCTCTTTATTCAGGTAGCTCCCCAATTGGCCTCACGACGCTGGGTGGACGCCGCACAGGCAACACCATCTGGAGTACTGCAACGGTCACCCGTCCAGTGTTTATATATATATAAACACTGAAAAGTGTTTAAAAATGATTGTGTATTTTTATTGTATTCAACTCAGTCTGTCAGCTGAAACGGCGAACGGTACCGCTAACATACCATATTTCGTTTGTTGTTCGCATCACGGAATTATTCAGAAGTCAGCATATATGCAATTCACCCCACTATCTCTTGAGATTTCTTATTCCGAACTTTCAACGCTCACCTCATAATTTTAATTAAGTTTTCATTAATCAAGAACCAGCTCAAATCTTCTATCCAAAGACATTCGTAGCCTGTTTTGTTTTTCTATCCCCCCCATCACAAATGAGTAATGCATATGCAATTGCGTAAGTAACGGGTCGATCTCAATTGTTAGAAGTACTATTAAGGGTTGGATCTGTAATACTGTGATAAAAACACGCACGTAAAATGCCTGAAACCCCTTCTAGCCACACAATGTGTAATTTAGCTCTTTGTAAACCTTTTTATGTAGCGATTGTACAGTGAGCGAATTTAATTCCAGAAATACAAAATCGGTATCGTAGTCCACCTAATTTACACGGAGGTTTTCGCTTATCCACGTCTAGTCATGAACTAGATATCTGTCCTGCCTTCTCCCTCTCCTTTCCCCTTCCGTTGACCCTAGCAGCACACGTGCGTCTACCCGCAGGTCACTGGAATTAAAATGGCGGTTTACTAAAGCGGGAGCGACGTCTTTTGATCCTTCCGGTTATCTGACGTACGAAACCTGCTTGTCTGCTGATGCTAAGGTGGTAGACGAATGAAGTTTTGTTCAATGACGAGGCTGTAATGCAAAAGATGTCGAATTATATCAAAACACAAACACATAAATGTACTTAATGTAATGCCGTGTATGAAACTCAATCGGGAATAAGGAAGCAGAAAAGGAAATGTGGAATCGTGCAAATCGGTAAGAAATTTTGCAAACAAGGTAGTTCGTATTTATGCAAAATTGTTAAGGAGTTATATGCGCATCCTGTCTCTAAAGTCCACTTTAGACGATACAATTTCTCGTACCATCTCTCGTGTAATAGAATGTACAAGATTTTTCGTGCGATAAATACACTATGTTATAGTGTTTCACACGGTACAATTTTGAATACGAGGGAGTAATGATGAAACATCTATAGCTTATAGTTCTGACATCTCAAGCTCTGTGGTAATTATGCCACAAACATTTGTGAAAGTAGTTCATTTTAATCAATAAAGAGGAATTGAAATAACAATGAATATTGAGTTAGCAGTTATTTCGTTTGTGCTAATACTATATTCAATTAAGAGAATCTAATTTCTACTAGGGTTCAGTGGATACAAAAATGCCGTAACTTCTGTACTTTTCCACGAGGCAAAAAAATGGTTTTATTTGATTTTTTTTTTTTTTAATCACGAATATTCACTGCTTAGCATACCTTGTGCATTTCTTGTTTAGGCTTAGTAAAATGAAACGATCTTGCGTTCAAAAATGCACAACAGAATTTCTACTTACATTACGAATGCAATACCAGGTGCGTAAATATGAAACCGTAATTTATGTACAGAAAAGACACAGTGATTGGATGACAGTGCTAAGAACTATTTTATTCGAAGTATTGGCCATCGCTAGCGATACATTTCTGCCATACTTCCGGCAATGTGTGGATGCCAGACCAAAAAATTGTGCCTCTTGTGCTGCAAACCAGTCATCAAGCCATTTTCGTAAGATGTGAAGCGCTGGTCAGCAAGTGCGTGTCCCATGGATGGTAAGTGAAAATCGGAAGGCGTCAAGTCTGGTGAGTAAGCCGCATGCAGAAGGATTTCGCAGCCAAACGTCGCAATCGTTTCCTTGACCGGTTTTGCTGTGTGGGCGGGTGCATTATCGTGAAGCACAATCCCTTTATGTTGTCTTTGGTCATATTCTGGTCGTCTTTCACGCAAAGCTTGATGCAAATCGATCATTTATTGTCGGTAACGTTGGATATTAACGGTTTTGCCAGGTTTCAGCAGTTCATAATAGATCATTCCCATATGATCCCACCAAACACAAAGCATTGTCTTCAGTCCATAGCGATTTCGTCTTGCAGTCGATGTCGCCAGTTCTCCTGGAGTTACCCACGATCTTTTACGCTTAGGATTCTCGAAATAGATCCACTTTTCGTCACCAGTCACAATTCGATGGAGAATGATTTCCTTTTGTACCTGGCGAGCAGAATTTCGCAAGTGGTTTTTCGGTTTTCCTGCTGTCATTCAGTCAATGTATGTGGAACCCATTTTCCCATCTTCTGAATCTTGCCCATGGCTTTGAAACGTATGGAAACTGCTTCTCGTGAAACATTTAATTGATCCGCGAGTTGCTGTTGCGTTTGAGCGTCATCCTCATCCCCCCCCCCCAAAAAAAAAACTTGCAATTCGCTGTCTGCAAACTTTTTTGGTAGTCTTCCACATTCTTCGTTTCTCACGTCAAAATCGACACTTTTAAATTTTGTAAATTAGGCATAGCACTGTGACTTACCAAGAGCATGATCACCGTAAGCTTCGACAAGCATGCGATGCGATTCTGCAGCAGTTTTCTTTAAATGGTAACAAAAAAAATCAATGCTGTCCGCACATCGTAGTTTGTAGGTACAAATTGCGCCATGTTCAACGCTATTAAACACTACACCTATGACATGAAACTTGTCTGGTTGTGAGTTGCAAATCGTTATCAGCAGTCAAAACAAGCAAGTGGTGCCAAGGACGCAGTTTTACGATAACCACAATGACAGCTAACGCCGTCTTTGCACAAATTCCGGTTTCATATTTACACACCTGGTATATCTCGCGCTCATGTACACGAGGGAAAAGTTCCATCTACTTATGGCCTTAAGCATGTTTTACTCAGACCGAAGAAACAAATAATAAGTTACTACAAAACTTTGTTAGAGGCAATCCCAATAAAGATGCTTTTTAATATCTATTTTAACAAGAGTTCACATTTTAATTATTTCCTTGATTGTCAAATAATATCAGGGACTCCGCAATAGTAAAAAAATGTTTTTTGCCAAGTAGCATGAAAAATTTAGAAAAGTTTTTGTTTCCCTTGTTTTTTCCGGTGTTCAATTCTTTCGTGTTTTTTTTCTTTTACATCACTAATTTAAGACAAGTCATAATATTGTCAATATGGACACACAAAACGTCGTAGAAAGGGCCCAGGCTTCGCTAGTAAAATCATCTTCATGTGTTTTTCTCCGCCCTTGTTTTTGCTATATTCCTGAGTAATAATATTAAGATAAGTGACATAACACAGCACATCAACAGTGTACAAATCGCGATATATTAACTCCTATTTATACCAATGAAGACCATTTGGTAAAACCGCAGTTAAACTGCTCCTGCCATAGAGCACTGGAAACGCTTCAAAATGCGACGTTTCACGTTCCTATAGTCATGAAAGATGCTAAAATACATGCAAGTACGAAAATAATGAGCAATGTAGCTTTTGTGTGATTCCTACGCACAGAAAGCATATGGATATGCATAGGGAGGGTCAGCTGTCTTAACCCTTGTATTAAAATAAGTTCGTATGATTAATTACCTAGCTCACGTATTGACTTGCACAGCTAGATCTGTCTTAACGTCGTCACTCCATCTACTTAGTTTTACTTCTGTAAATATAGTGTTTCATAATTTCGCGTGCGCAGAGTGTATATTTTTTCAAAATCATGGTATGAGTGTAAAGATACATAATTATAGTACCATCTACATTGTATCCTTTCACATATATCATGCTTGCAGCAGATTCTGTTCTCTACGCACCAGAAAAACAATGGAAATCACGTTACTTGAACTTCATTTCACGCTATAAAGAGAAACAATAGCTATTAGATCACATCGAAACCTTCACATTAAATTTCTTTTTCATAATTCTTACGCATTTCAGTACCTTTTATGACTATAGGAACGCAAAACGTAGCATTTTGAGGCATTTCCAATGCTCTGTGGCAGAAGTAGCTAAACTACTGTATTAATTTATACACTTCCCTTAAAAGCTTTGGTTTAGATCTTTATACCTGTAATAGTTTATTGTGCCATCATGTATGTTAATTTATGCATGAAGTAATATGAATATGTTCTCTTTCTCTTGTAATCCATAAGCAAACAGTCGAATAGGAAAGGACGCTATATTACCACGACAAGCATCGTTTGTACTGCAGACGACGCGAGAAGATACAACAAGACGTCACTTCCGCTTTAGTCAGCCGCCATTTTAATTCGAGTGACCTGCGGTTACATGCATGTAGCAGCACACTAGAAGGTCTCGCTTGCCGATTACATCTTCTCCTGATTTTATCGTCAAAGGTCTGTGTCTGTAACGTCATCTTCATGTCAAGGATTTCTGCCCCAAGCAGCCAGAACAACATTCGTGTGAAGTTTTCATTAATGCTGCTTTGTAATCTAAAAACGAATAAATGTGTTATGTTTAGGTTTGCTAAAGGAATCATGAATTCACAAGTGATCACAAGGTTTGTTCAAAGGTTTGTGATCACAAGTGTCGTGTAGTTGCTCACTTTGGGTGTTTCCTACAGCGATCAATGAAACAGAAATAAATAGCTTTAGGACAACTTTCTGTGAATTTGCTGATCTCAGCAATGATTGAAAGGAAAGGAAGAAAAAGAAACAACGTTCCTTGCTTTATGTAACCTGACATTAATCTAAGATATATAAGTAAAAACTTAATTTTATTCTTTTGTAACAGAATCTACAAATAAATCCATTAATTTATTTTTTCTTTCATATATATTTAGCCAAAGTTGACTAAAGATTTAAAAATGCGTTAAATTCACATACACAAAAATGTATATAATGTTGTTCCCGAATTAATGGTGATAGGTGATTACATCAAAACCACAAAAATGTTCCTTTGAAAAAAATCAAAGTTGTGCACTGTTTCGGAGCTACAGGTGCTCCAAGTCAAGGCGGCATCGTCACAAATGACGCAATAACTCAATACATACTGTGCAAGTGGTGTCGGCTTAATAAATTACACTTCGAAGTAGTACCCGATACATCTATTTAAGGACTGTTTATGATTGTTAGAGTGCCACATAGACAGGTTTCGCAAAATAAGATTATTGTTGTCAAAAAATTAAATCAATTAGTAGGGCCAACATAGAATGGCACTAAGTTCGAGGAGTAGTTATTTATATCAAAATAAGAAAAAGTTTGTTTGAATAAATTTTGAGGTATGTCTAGTTTCGGAACTACACTGCAAAAAATAGCTGTGTTAATTCAACACAATACGGTGTCCCAGCGTGACTACCACTTTTGTGTATTAAATCAACACTACACACGGTGTTGATTAAGGCACTGTGAAAAAAAAAGTCACAGCTGCAGTGAGATTTGAACATGGGTTGCTCAGTTAGAAGTCGAGCGTCTTTCCGACTTGACTAAATCATCAGACACAAAATGCACTAGATGCAAACAATATTTAGTGAACAACATTAGAATTAAACGACTACACTATAGATTTAAACACTGTATGGGTTCAAATATATGTTGCTGAATCCCCAAAACTAACTAA
>JAGDQP010018993.1:0-14550 GCA_022664845.1 Lepisma saccharinum
TTTTTTTTTCTTTTTAAATTCCAGTGGGCCCTGAAGAACGCACGATCAGATATTGTGGATACGTGGACTCTAAATATAATAATCGCTGTTATTCGAAAAAAGGCTACGGTGGAATGCAGGAAATTTGCAATTGTGAGGAAGATTTCTGCAATGGAAGCCCAGCTATAATACCTGCTCTGCAAACATTAACTCTTGGAATATTTTCTGTTTTTCTAATACGTACTTCCTTCTACTGACGAAGAACAAAATAAATGTATTTAATTTATTTTATACGAAACGCACGTTGTACTTTAAAAACTGTATAGTAGAAAAATATTTCAATGTCCATTTATATTTTAATAAAAAAGTTAGTAATAAATTATTATTGAACAAATGTGGATTATGTTACTAGGAAAAGAA
Source organism: Lepisma saccharinum (assembly GCA_022664845.1). NCBI lineage: Eukaryota > Metazoa > Arthropoda > Insecta > Zygentoma > Lepismatidae > Lepisma > Lepisma saccharinum. Next base: position 400 of record JAGDQP010018993.1, read on the forward strand.
GAACCCTTGGGCGATTCACTTCTCTTTAATATAGATTTTAATTAAGCAGAGTAACTACTTAATTATCGAGCGTGCGTTAGTCAATCATAAAACTGCGAAGCAAATTTGTGACTGGCTGATTGCATATGACGTCATTTTGATAAAGGCAGGGCAAACGGACGCAAGCATGAAACTAATGTTACACTTTGAAAGTTCGTTTGTAAGTATAATCTGTAAGTAAGTAAGCAAGCACTTATAGTTTTTATTTTAATGGTTAAACTTTGAGAGAAAAAATACAAGTGCGTAATTATAATTCTAAATAAGGCATAAAAACACAAATCGCTAAGCAGAATTAGGCTAAGATTATGGACGTATTTCATGACACATGGCTTCACGTAACACGTTTTGGATTACTAGCTGTAGTTATGTGTGTGTAGAAGTGAATGTGATAACTATTTACAAGGGAAATGAGTGGTGTAGAGCTTTGTACATATGGCTCAATAGCTGGCAGAAACGGAAGTAGATAAAGTAAAATTGATCCCAGTAAATCATAACTGCATGAGGAAAAAATAATTTGTTTGCAGAAATAGGTCCATACCACTTCCAAGGGCGCCCATGTTGTCATTCTCAGAGGGGGCAAGGATAAAGCACTCAACAGATTAATTATAATTAATATATTTACTAAATTAAGAGCGCAGAAACTTGAAATAACCACGTATGAAGCACATCTTAAGGTATACTGGAAGTTGATTGGGAATGCTTAAAAGAGTATAATAATGCTTATGACTTAGTAAACTTTATGATATTATTTATGAAATATTTGTCAAATATCTCACTGCAAAAGAAACTCTGTCCCAAAGTAGTATCCGTGCTGGTTTACTAAAGACATTATTAGGGAACTCAAGGTTAAAACAATATATCATATAAAGTCTACGTACAAAATTGAAAATTCAAAACCTCACTATATCGGGAATTTATACGACTGCCTAGGGAAGTCAAGAAAGACTTAAAATAGTCTGTAAGACCTTTATATCAATTCTGAAAATAATAATAATTATGATCCAGGTCAATTGTGGAAATTTATGAAAAACAAATTAAAACATCTTCCCGCAAATATATTAAAATTTGAATGTCAGGATTTGTGTAACAAAAAGTTGCTAATACATTTGCACAGTATTTCCAGTCAGTAATTGTATCCTTTTCTCAACCGTTCAGTAATTTTGATAGTAATTTTAGGGGTAATGAAGAAATTGGAATTTTGTCTGTTGACTCAAGACATTTGAGTGAAGTGTAATAGGCTATCAAGAATCTAAAATCCAAAATGACAATTGGATCTGATGCCATACCCTCCTATATAGTCAAAAGATGTATTGATATATTTGAATATACCCTACTGATTACGTTTAACCTGGCACTAAAACATGTATTTTCCCTACAAATGGAAATTTGATTTAGTTTGTCCTATACCTAAAACAAACGACAGACGAGAAACTACAAACCTATAGCAATCTTACCAGTCTTTGCAAAAGTCTTTGAACAGACTGTATATCAATGAATTATTAATCATGTGAAGCCAGTTATCTGAACTAAACGACATGAATCCCCGGTAACGAATCTAGCAATTGTTACAGATTTTATTGGAAATTTGTTGGACGAATGAAATCACTTCGATGTGATTTATATTGACTTTGAAAAGGCGTTTGACAGAGTTAATCAGAATTAATTACAAGATAAATTAAATTACTATCACTTCTCTCTATTCTTGATTAGGTTCATGTGCTCTTATCTGACTAATCGCAGACAGTCTATCCTATTTAAGGAATACAAATCTGATGAGGAGTCAGGTGTCCCGCAAGGCTCGAATCTTGGACCGTTGTTATCCCTCTTTTTTATTAATGATCTACCGGAGTTCATTCCAGATAATGAAAACGTGATATTGCGGATGACCTCAAAATATATGCCAACATTAATTCCATGGAAGATGCCATACAACTACAGCATTGTTTAGAGAACTTTACTAAGTGGTACGATATCAGTAAACTTTTAGCCAATACGTAGTTTTATCATTCAGTAGAAATAAAACGATTTATCGATTTAGTTATTATTAAATTCAGAAGGATGCATTAAGTAAGCCCAACGTAGTTAAAGATCTTGGTGTCACGTTTAATATGAAATTAACGTTTAACAGTCACATAACAATTACAAATGAAGCTTTTAAAATGCTAGGATTTTTAATAAGGATGGGAAGAAAGTTTAACAACGTTTCTACATGAAAGAAAATGTACTTTGCATATGTTCGTTAGAGCAATGGCGTAGCATTTCTGATCTGTTATGTGTTAGGAAAATAATTCAAAATGGCTTAGACTGCACAGGCTTAGTATCATTGTTACAGTTTCGAGTCCCGTCATTAAAAACTCGCGTAGGCAATTCTGATCTCTTTCAGTGCAAAAAGGCAAGGACAACATAACGAAGTCACCAATCTGGAGAATATGTACTACTTGCAATGAAATGTGTAGAACTTGTATCGAATTGGGTATATGTGATATGTCTTCCAAACCATTTAGAAATATCTGTAAATGATCCTTGTAAATATCAACACTCAAATTGGGCTCTAAAGCCTGTTGTGTTGACAATAAATAAATAAATAAATAAAATAAAATATTGAAAGAACATATACACATTTTATTTTTATTTTCTATATTGCAAAATATACTTTTCTCAGGCTAGAGGGAGGTGATCTCCCCATTGCCCCCTTCATGTGCGCCCTTATCCACCTCATAATTAACGGAATACATCAATGGATGTGTTTGAAAGGTTCAAGTAATGTTTATTGTCTATTTCTTTTACAACTTACTCTATATTTATTTTCAAATTTTAAAATAAAATAATATCAACAATTTTCATTAATTATGATTTACTATCGAGAATTTATGACACTAAAAATTATATGCTTTTACATGAGTGAAGTATTGAGAATGACATGGGAACAGGATAGTGAAACAGCTAATAGCAGACAAGCTATATTCTGGGACGGGCGTAAAACAAAAAAATATATGCAAGGAACACATTTTTGGGTCACTGATTCTGTGAGTGGGGAAGCAGCAGATACAGTTCAGTGTTCTGTAAGCAGTGGAACTGTGAGTCTTATCCCTGGAGCGTTGTTGCCAAGTTTCACGCACATTACCAACGACGAGATTGTACTTGTAGACTGTGACAGTAAGCTGAAACTGCCGAGCGTAGATACGACAACAATGCTCAACGTTTATTTCACGTTTGATCCACACCGTGGCTTGATCTTTACCACTCAAGTAGGTTCTGGGGAAGCAGACGACAATCTTGTAAGAGGAAAACACGGAACAAAAACGAAGCTGTCCGATTGCGTGTGGAGTTATTTCATTGGAAGTTTATCCGTCATAAGCGGACAAATTATAAGTTTATATTGCGGACAGCGATTTATTTTTCCTCATAGGAACAAGAAATACCGTATCTACACTAAGCGACGGATGAGCTATTACAACGCATCATCCACGTTTGAATGAACATCTCATTAGTACTTCCGGTGAAGAAAATCCAGTTCCCTACATGGAAAAAAGCCGCTTGTGGACAGGCATAGCAAACTTAAAGCAACATTATTTCTGAAAAGAAAAAATAAACGCTGTTATCTTGTATCCAAAATCGCAAGACCTACAGCTATCATCAAACCAAAAATAGTTTATTTTTCTGCAATATAGGAAGTGGAAAAGGAAGAAGAAGAAGCCATAAATTATAAATTCTTGTAAAATTCGTAGCGCCAAAAATAAGCTATGACTAGTCTTGAGGTAGATTTACTAGTGAGAGACTTCATAAATTAACATTTTTTATCACTTATAAATAAAACCCCGTTTATTATGCACGACTTGACTGTTATATCGCTAGAAGTCACGTTCTTCTGTTACAAGACCTCTTTTGATTTTACTTACGTTTCATCACGTACGTGTATGTAGCTTGATCATAATGGCTGGACAGTCCAGATGGAACAGGCGCCTCAGTAGGGACTTGCTCATGGGTTTAGTAATGAAATTGTATAGCTATTGTATTGCAGTAGTTTGTCCAGCGCCTCCTAACACCCTGCCAGTATTAGTCTACAACCCTATACATACAGGAACATCAAAAAACACTTCTATATCGGAAAATAGGGAGAGGTCGAGGAAAATACTTCATATTTGGGTACGAAAAATCTTGACTAATTAAGCTGTTTTAATATAGTAAGGCTACAAACTTACGGTAATTTTGTACTATATGTCCTCAACTTGTATAGCACGTCAGCGCTAAAAGAAATGCAGATAGGGCATGGGATGTTTCGGTGCAGGAAGTTTCGGCGTGGGCAGTTTCGGTGCACGGAAGTTTGCTGCAAAAACTTACTGATGAATGAATATTTCTCTTATAACATTGATAAATTAGTAAACGAGCGAAGTTGAAATGAATGAAATATTTACTTGTTATCAGGGACATATTTAGGCGGTGAGTTCGGGGGAGGTCTGGACCCCCTTCCCAAAATTGAAGGTTTTAGACAGAATTATTACTTTTCAACTTCTAAAAGCACAAATAGCTAGAAAAAAAATACTAGTAGAAAAGTAACAACTGTACATGTTTAGTTGCTATAATAATATAGTTGTTAACACTTCAGCGGTAGATTTTCGAATAGATTAATAATTACTGACCAGCCCTTACTTTAAAAAATAATAAAACGGTACCATTGAAGTCTTTTGGATTTATGAAATGTTGACACGGGAAATTCTGTATCTTTCTCTTACCTGGAGAATGCATAACCTGCAATTTCTGAGACAAGAAATTTTGACCTTGCTTCTGCTACTGGATACTCCATTCCTTTACCGACTAACGTTGCTATTGAAACAAAGATCAGCAAGTATTCATTATAGCAGCTCGTATTAGTATTTAAAGAGCCAAACTATAATGATTAACAACCGTCTTAGTATTTACATACATTTCACCACACCAGATTAAAATAGGAATATTTTTCATTAACAAGGACATGTCAAAATGTGAAGATAATGGGAAAACCCTTCCACTTAAAAATTCACTTTCAGAAACTAAAAGCTAAAGTCCCTCTAACATAAAACATAAAACTAACATGTGTTAGTTATTCCAGCAAAATCATAATTTCTTAGCAAAATTAAGTAATAGCATTGCCAGCTTGTATTATTCATTATAAGCCATGAACGCAAGACCTAGATAATATAACTTGCACAATCACTAGGTATATAAAACATTATCATCTATTAATTTTACCTTTCACTTAGTTAATAGTGGTCTCGGTGAAGGAGCAGGTTAAACTTTAGTTTCGATTCCGCAGCTTCCGCCAGCTATTGAGCAGTATGTACTCTTTCTACCACTGAGTCTCGTACAAATAATTGACACAGACGCTTCTACAAAAATCAGAGGGACAGCCAGCAATCCAAAAAGTGCTACAAAAAGGCATGTGTCATTATTATTTCGTTAAATACATACTCGAGTTGTTCAGCATACGGAAACATGGTGGCATGTTCGGGAATCCTAATGGCGTAACTTCGTGTTATAAATGACTTATTTTGCTACAAAAATCAAAGACTCACTGTAGATAAGCAAAGACAGGTTAGAAAAGTTAAGTTAGATCATGTTTTTTAATTGCGAAGCATATCGCCTTTAGGGTCTCCACAGTTGAGTGGTCAGAGCATTGGACTCATGTCCGCGTGGTCTCAGTGGAGCACCGCACTTTTCGGCGTCCACCCAGTGTCTTAAGGCAAACTGGGGAGTCACGTGAATAAAGACGTGACGACCACTTGGTCTAGAAAGCCCGGATGCGCCTGTTCGTGGTCAAGGTGACGCGCAGTGCTGATCCCACGGCCGACACTCAGGTGGACGCAGTTCCACCAACCGCAAAAAGATGGCGTTAGGGCAGGCTCAGGACCTTTCGGTCTGTAACGCCAGCGGTTATTATTTTTATTATTACATATCACCTTTTAATACTAACATCATGTACCCTGCTTGAACACCGAAGGTGCCAAATAGTCCCAAGTGCTTCATTCTTTCATTCTTAGGCCTATTTGACACTTCCATCACCCGAAACTTTGTTATATATTGTGTTTCAACACTCCCACACACGTAGAAAACATTGTTACATGTCTGCTGTATATATTATACATTTTTGGGGAAACTAAAACTACACTTTAGTCAAGGAGTAACATCATTAAAAGTGTTTATTCAGTGATGGAAATTAAAATTAAAACGTTGAATCATGATCAAAGTTGACAACGTTACTGGGACTTCAGGGGATGCTCTTGCGTAAGCACATTTTCAGTCACTTTAACCCTCTCCCCCTTGTAAATAAAATGAGATACCCGACCAATACCCTCATACTTACGTAAAACTTTTCAATTGTTTAATGATTATATCGTATGAAAACACTTGATCTTCTTTCCTAATTGTCAGATAAAATGAATCATGCTTCAACCCCTTCCCCTTGAATGCTTACGTTACACTTGAATGACCCCTTAAGCCTATTGACGTCTACGTGATATTTTAATAATTCTGGGTTTTCTTTCTAAGGATCGTGCAGTTCATATAGACTGTTTACTTTCTAAGCACTTTGTACTGATAATTTTAAAAACATTTCGAAAGTATCACCACAGACAACCATAGTGATGGTATCTGTGGTGTCACCAGTACAGTAATTCAAACTGTAGAAAATAATTGTTAAAGCAAATTGCTGGTTTAATTCGAATAATTTCATTAATTATTACATCACTAAGAGTATTAACCGACCAACAATAAGGTCAAGTTCATAGTTTAACAGCCTTTCTATAATCAAAAGGTATTTTAAACTTTGCACCCAAACTTCCAGATCCCATGGAGATAAGGAGAAACTTACTGTTTCAAGTTCTCCATGGCCTGAGCTAAATTTGCCTAAAGGCCTTAAAAAATCATGTTCCCGTTATTTTCCAAAATAGATTTTGATAACCCTTTACTTATAGGGCTGTATACTGACGCAGACGGGGTGTTAGTAGGCGCAGAACAAACCACTGCGGTGTAGTAGCTCTACAACTTCATTAATAACTGTTATTGGTTTTGAAAATTAACAGTAATTTTCGTGAGGAAGTGAATTTTTTATCACATATATTACAGGAAGATCTGTGAATATACAGGGGACTTTTTTTTGTACATTTGCGCACGCAAAGGAAGATTGAAACAAGAAAATATAAACATTAAGTTTCAAGCTTTACAGGAACAGGAATTGTCTTTCATGTAATACTCGGCCAGATTTATTATTATTTGTTAACAAGTATATTTTTAGTGCATTTCATATTATGTTCGTTACTCAGTACACATTTTATCAAGTATCTTACGGAAATTTTAGAAATAGAGCGAAGATACTTCTTTGGTAGGTGTCACTTAGTGTACAAGGGTACAAACAGTACAACCCAATCTAATATGAGAAATCAAATACTACATACTATCTTAAATCACCTTGTCTGCGTGATAAAATATGTGATGCTAATAAGTAAAGCGATCAACTGATTTGGATGTTAGTATATCTAGATACGAAAGTGTAATTGACAACATGGCAGCGATGAAGCAAGGGTTAGCCACTCCATGTTTATCACATGAAATACTGCATGAAATTACTAAACTAAATGAAGAAGTAGCATCCTTAAGGCAAATTGTGGGACTTTTGAACAAGGATGCGTGTAAACTTAAGCAGAACGACAATAAGAAAAATGAGCATTACAATGTGTGTTCAAGGGCGTACCAGAATATGCAGAGCGAAGTAGCAAAGATAAATCTCAAGAAAGGGAAGGTAACACATGAAAAAACGTCTGTGCAAGAAAACCAAAAGTCGTCTGGGACGCACTCCACATCAACGATCAACAGGCGGATCAACACTCGTGAATGTAAAACATTTCCTGGTATACCACTTCCCAGCTCAACTATTCCTTCAAGTAAGAGAACTTCCGGCACTTATTGAAATCAAAATCCTGTTGAAAATAAAGCATGTGGAATCCCTACTAAGAAGAGATTTTCTGTGTTTGCGCATGAAGACCCGATGCCGGCAAGTGGTGATAGACCACATAATGACAATGAACGTAAAGAAATAGCAAGGAAAAGTGAACAAAATAAAGTTGTATTGTTAGGGGACAGTCACGGTCGAGGCATTTGCGAAAAAATAAAAAGGAAAGAATCTAACTTGTCGGTTATTGGTTTTGTGAAACCAGGTGCTGGTATTGCTGTTGTAATGGAAACTGCGTTATTAAATAGTAAAGATATGACGAAACATGAAAAATATTATTGTAATTGGTAGTTCCAATGATGTAACAAGAAATGAAGCACAAAATTTGGTTGAAGTATTACAAGAAAATTTACCGAAATTCAGTCATACCAACGTTGTTGTCAGTATGCTGCCTCATCGACATGATCTTATTCAGTCATCCATAGTGGTAAGTAGTCCATGAGACGAATAAGAAAATTATAATATATGTAAAAATTATGAAAATGTAAAGGTATTTGATTTAAGCAATTGTCCACGCGATTACTATAATAAACACGGCCAACATCTAAACGGTAGAGGTAAGAACTATCTAGCAGAAAATTTAATTGATTTGGTGAAGATAAATTCGAGCACTGCAACTGTAATGTTAGCACAAGATGTCAATCTAAATAACGATACATTGCCCTAATATAACCAGTCTGTATCAGAGTGTCAAAATTATACCATACAAGACAGCGTATTCAGAGAGAACACATCTCTCGGTGCCATTGACATGAGTAGAGGTGAATTTGGCCAGAACAATATAGGTTTAGGACTTTATAAAAGACAAACATGTTCACTTGTAAAAACTAAAGTAAGTAAAGAAGCCATCCCGTTACATCCGCCTGAATTACAATCGTGCAGTGGCCTGCCAGTAGACAAAGAAACCATAAGAGAAAAGACTGATGGAAAAGACAAACAAAGCACTAGCATCTCTCAGGTGTCCTTTCCAAAGTACCCAAGTTTCATCCATGATGAAAGAGTAAGCACGGATGAGATGAAAGTACAACGGAAAGAAAACGTATCAAATAAAGGTACAAAGGAAATGCGTAAATCTAACAGAGAAATGAAACCATCAGGTATGTACCATCAAGAGGATAATGTTATGCAAAATAGCTCAAAACGTACCGATGGCTCTGAGGTATCATCTGAAATATATCCCAGTTTTATATACAGTAATGCAGTAAATATAGATGATAGAACAACACAAACAGCCTGTATTAAAGGAAGGTAAAATTGCAATGCGTAAACCAAACAGAGAAAGGAAGCCATACCATGTATAGAGAAAGTTTTTTATCGTAGACTATTTTATAGTATTTCACCAGAATGTGCAAGGTTTATCTATAGATAAACAACTATCACTTGAGGTCCTATTACAAAATAATTTACATAATGTAAAAATCTTATGTTTGACAGAACATTGGGCAAGTGAAGAAAATATGAATTTTATAACCATATCTAACTTTGAGTGTAAAACATACTACTGCAGATCCATAGTGAGAAAAAGAGGGTCTAAAAACAAGAGAAGTACTAAAGTTTGCCCATTTAAATGAAGAAAAACATTTTGAAAATTGTATTTTAGGAATTCCAGATGTAAATATAGTTATAATATGTATCTATCGAATCCCGGATAGCATCATAAATATATTTCTAAGAAAATTAGATCATATTTTAAAACACTATAATAGTACTAAATACACACCTGTTGTAGTGGGGGACCTAAATATTAATTTCAAAACACAAGCAGTAAACTCAGAGTCAAATATTTTATTCAAAACATACAATCTAAAACCAACCATATTTATGCCTACTAGAATCACTAAAAACTCCAGCTCAACAATCGATCAAATATTAATTAACACTGATCTCCTATCTTTTCAATCTCTAGTTATAAATACAGGGTTTTCTGATCACGAAGCCCAGCTAGTTACTCTGGATAATATAAAACTTTCTCCAAAAGGTGTAGAGCAAAAGTTTTTTTTTTAAATTGTGCGGGACTTAAGTAATGAAAATGTTAATTATTTCAACTACCTTTTAAGAAAAGAGACTTGGGATGATATTTACATAAATGAAAATGTAAACAATATATATAATGCTTTATTAGATACTATTTGCTATAATTTCGAAAGGGCTTTTCCGACAGAGAATTCAAATTCAAAAGGCCAGCATGGATTACATCAGAAGTTAAGAAAGCACAGCCTCAATGTATACTTCTGAATAAAATTAAGAAAAGACAGGATCACAGCAAGCTGAGTTAAGGTATAAAGAGCACAGAAAACTATTTAAGAAATTACTGAAAAATTCTAGACAAAGTTATTACAACCAGAAAATTCAAAATTCAAAAAATAAATCCAAAGAGATGTGTAATATTGTTAACAATGAATTGAATCTCACGAAGAGTACGTTAAAAACGATTACCTTAAATCATGAAGGTCATCAGATAGTAAAGCCAGTTGACACTGCAAAACTATTTAATGGTTATTTTTTAAATTATCCGAGATTAATGGTAATCTCGGATCATATTAAGTCTCCTAACTTACTAACACATGGAATTGATAAAATTAAGATAAATCAATACGATAAAACAATTTTTCCTTCAACCAGTAACGAAGATAGAATTGCATAATATTGTAAGATAATTAAAACCTTCTAATTGCTCAAGTATAGATAACATATCAAAAAATTGATTCAAGAAATGTTGGGAAAATATTATAGATCCATTATGTTACTTTGCCAACAGATCTCTCGAAAGTGGTAATTTTCCCGAGAAGTTAAAAATTGCTAAACTTAAACCAATACACAAGAAAGGATCACGTGAACACGTTAAAAATTACAGACCTATATCACTGTTACTTGTAGTCAGTAAAATACTAGAAAAAATAATGTATAAAAGGGTTGTTAATTTCTTTGACACTTATAACATTATTTCTAATGCTCAACATGGTTTTCTAAAAGGAAACTCTACCGAAACACCAATATGCCAATTTACCGCAACTTTTTTTAGAGCTTTTGGATAACAAATTTCTTTGTCTACGCTTATTTCTTGACTTAACGAAGGCTTTTGACGTAGTACAACACAATATCTTGCTTAAGAAAATGCATAATTATGGATTAAGGGGAATAGCATACAATTGGTTTAAATCTTATCTTACTGGGAGAAAACAAGCACTTGAAATATCATATATAAATAATAACACTATAGAAACATGCTTATCAGATGAAAAAGAAATTAAATATGGAGTTCCTCAAGGGACCATTCTAGGTCCCTTGTTATTTCTTATATATATATTAATGATCTTCCTTTAAATATAAACACAACCAATATAACGTTATTTGCAGATGATACGTCTATATTAATATGTGGTAAAGATGATCATAATACAGCATTGTATCAAAAAGGTGTCGATTATGCTGCAAAACACTTATATAATATGCTACCCATCAAAATCAAAGGAGAAAATAATACTCAAAGGATCCAAACAATGTTAAAAGCTCAGTTTCTTGAAAATGTGTTTTACAAAATAGACGAATATGCAATTTTTTGTAATAGTCGTTAATTTATAATTGTAGTTTGTAATGGTTTTCTTTTATATATTGTTATTCATGTAATCTATTTGTAATTTGACACGTCCAACATCATTTACATGATAAAAGGATGGAATAAATACAATACAATAATAACGTTCCTGATTCATCATTATGTTCTGTCTCGACTGTCCAGCTATTCTGGTTAGCCCAATACAAGGACTGTTAAAAATCAAACAGAACTTCCTTTCATCCAGTACGTGAAAACTTTTTCTTTACATTGTGATCGGGGACAATCCCTACTGCGCACAAGATTGGGGAAGACGTGTCCCCCACTCGGTTTGGGCCTAAGAAGGTACCAAACCATACAGTAATTTGCCTGGTGTGACTGTGGACAAACGTCAGTCACTAACACACGATGGTCCACTGATGTTCAAATTCTGGTACTGGTTTTCAAAACACTCTTCTATGGATGTGAACACTTACAAAGTGATGCGAGAAATACTTTCACACTCGGTCGACAGTGGATTTGATTGGGTGCACGAAGTTCGGCAAATAGTTGAATGAAATTTGTACAATTTACCATACCATATGCATTAACTGCAGTAGAGGAGAAATGTGTCAAAAATAAAAATGTATGTCAAGAATCGGAAATAAGTTGCTACGGAATCTGACCTGCATTACGTGGCATCTCTTTCTCAGTCCTTTTGCTGAGGACGAAAACAGCCCTCGTACATTTTTCTTGTTTTATTTTTGTTCATGAGTTCTAAATTTCGACTCTATATATAATTCTTTCTACAACCATTCTTTTTCTTTTCTTTTTTTCTTCAAAAAGTTGCGATCTCTGTCCTATTACATTTAGTGTAACTGTACTTTTAAAAAGATGCCCAGCTGTTTCGTTTGGATTTTTATCCAATCAGATTTTTGCTTATGTTGCCTAAACAACATAGTTGTTTGTAAAAAAAAATAGGTATAGCGCTCCTTCTATATACATGTCTGACAACGGAACCACCGCGGCAACGTCCTCTACAAAGCGCCAAAGTTTAATCCAAATCGGTGGTGAATTATGTCCGGAGAAACATTTTGAAACCTATAAGTCTACATCAATTAAAGGTGTTAGAAAAAGGAATCAAGTATTTGGAATAAATGCTGTTATATTTAATTTATCAAGATTAGCATTTTTATAGAAAATAAAAAGCCTGATAAAGATGGATGAATGACAGATTGCTTTTGTGAATTCACTTAGGCTAATTCGAAATATGCGAATTTATATCTTAAATATCTTGCGAATTTACGTATAGCACAATTTGTGGGTCGAATGCTGTTATATCATAAGCTAAGTGTTTGGAGAAAGCTTTAAAACCTTCCACGACTGTTTCCTCATTTAAGAAAACCATAAAGCCTTAGTAAACTATGTCGAGAAACTCTTCGGTTTTGGGAAAACCAATACTGAAGTTCGAAATATTGCTAAATTTGCACTAAAATTACCAGTTAACTGAGCTAATTACACTACAGAATATACTCCATACATTTTTAATTTGTAGTGTAGGGTTGGATAAAACTGCGAAGGATATACAATTTCAAATTCAAAATATGTTCCCTGTTTTTGCAAAATAAATGCAATTTAACAATTTGAACGATTTCAAGTTTTAAGTGAATAGTCTAAAGGTTATTAGAGTTTCATAGGTACTTTGGTTTCTCCATAAACGTAAACGAACGAGATTTCATACCGAGAAGTTAGCCCACTCGCTTTCTGCCCGCGTGGTAACGGGTTCAATTCCAGCCTGTGTCCATTGAATGGAGTGGTTCGCGAACCACTTTACCAAAAACTCATCCGCTCCTCTACTTAGAAACTCATCAGTTCGTTTAGGACGTTAATATTATCAAGCGGTTCTTCACCCTATTTACTAAGACACTTTGATGACATTTTTTTTCTTAGTTCGTAACTATTTTTTTTCTAAAAACACCCTGTATAGGTGCATATATATGTGGTAGTTAATCAAATTATTTTTATGACTGAATGTTTCTAGCACTTCTGTACATCTCATTTGAGTATACATTTCTCTTTCAACACACTTTCTTGGGGTTTAACACTGAAGAACATGTACTGTTAAGTGTAAATGTTCCCACTGAGAGACACAAACAGACCAACAGCAACAACTTGAAACAGCTTTCTTCGCGCTTCCACCGCTAACGTCATTTGTTATCTGTCTTTCACATCCAGTTAGCACATTATGCAAAAAAAAGTTAATTATGCAAGCGCGCTTTTATGCATGAAAACTGTCTTTCCAAAAAATGAAAAGAAAAAAAAGCAAGAAGAGAAAAGGAAAGTGCATCAACATACAGAATACATTTTCAGAATGTTTATCTCCACAGCTAATTTGAGATACGTTTCATGCTTTTACATGACTTTGAGGAAAAGTTAATTATATAATTCATGTCCTGTTTACCTACTCAGCATGTGTGGAAGTGATTATAGGTCTATGGAATATATCGTGTCTAATTAAATTTTTTGGCGAGCATGCGGTATGCTGGTTAGGCGTTAATATGTTATTACTATATTCAGCACACTCGTAAGATAATTT
>JAGDQP010018994.1:0-35606 GCA_022664845.1 Lepisma saccharinum
ACAGTGGCGATCACAGTGAGAGCTTCGGCTCTCCTCTCCCAACCCGTCTGGTCAGCGTGGGAGCAGTAGACCAACTCCTCAATTCGGGGAGAGGCCTCATCCAGTAGTGGATTGAATATGGCTGTGATTTATTATTATATATATATATCAGGCAGGAGTTGGACTATTGCTCCCACGCTGAACAATGTTGGCAGAGGAGAGCCGAAGCTCTCAAATGTGATCGCCATTGTCTTTTATTCACAGCAGCACACCAATTACATCACGATGCTGGGTAGGCATCGCTCCAAAATCTCTCGCTTTGGAAAAATCCCTTGGCAAAGTCTGAAATCGAACCCGGGACCACATGATCAGCAGTTAACGACGATAACCACTAGATCAGCTGGGCGGTCATATATATATTGTTGAATGATATTTAACACCCACTGCCTAAAGGTAATTGTAAATAGAATCGACTTTATTGTATAAAAGAACCCAATCTCCAATTTACTGAAAAAAGAGAAAAGCGTTTTCAGTTAAAAGCATCGTTCTATTGCATCTATGTTTGGTATTAACAAGTAAGATTGATTTCCAACAAGAATTGTATTCTGTGATCCAGACACTGAAATATGCAGACAAGTATCAAATTTCATCGAGAACGCGGAATGTTAGTTATTTGAACACTGGTCAGACAAAGCTCATCTCTACGCAAGGAGTCCAAGGATAATCTGAGTAAGTGGGTACAAAGATCATCTTACCCAGCAGGGCGAAGAGCAAGAAAGCATAGCACAACCAAAGTCCGGCTTGGATTTGGTTGGTGCTCAGGAGGAGACTCCACACCGATGGGCAGAGACATCGATCTGTGATTGACTGAGAGATAAAGCAACATCATGAACACCGAGACCAGGTTTCCAATAAAACCCTGACATCCGATACCTCTTGGCTGGCAGAGAACTTGTCTTCATTGGTGATCGCTGATCATCGTTCATCTTTGGCTTGTTGCAGCTCACGACAACCCGTAACAGCTCGCTAGTCTTCGGCTGATGACCCAATTCAGCTCTGAACCATCTACGATAGAAAGCAGTTCTTGTTGAGAAAAAAGAAGGTCTTGTTGCTAGAGGCCACTTTCAATACGAAGAGTGACTGAGGTTTCAACCCACGTCCACACCTTAGTCACAGAAAGCGCTTGGTTCATCGCCCAGTAAAGATGTATTAGATTTGAGTTCTATTGTATATCACGTCCGTCTTATATTCTGATGCTCGCAACGTCCGTCATTCTGTAATATATTTCTAGTAGTTAGTCTGAATAAACGCATGGGTGTTATTGCCTTCATGTTCAATCTAATTGTAGTAGGTCTTTCCTTCAATCCCCAATAGAAAGTTAACTAAAACCCGGTGTTTTAGTCCAAATCCCCGGTATATTATCTGTTAGATTATGAGTGCTCTACAAGTGGTTATTATTCTATCTGTGTTACGTTAACGAAAGAAAGCATTACCAGGCGTGTACAATAAGTGCACTTTTAGTGTTGCAGTGCGACCGCAACCAAAATTACAGGTAGGCTACGCTCTCCATTCAATAGGTTTCACACCGTAGTCGACAAATTTACAACAAATAACTTATATCGTGTTTCCGGCAGTATATATGTAATCAAATATCGACTGTACGCCATTTTGACATTGAAGATGAATATATAAAACATTCATAAAGAGAGTGATAAAACACAACTGGAAAGAAATGGCCCCGGTCTTAATTAAGGTACCAAGTCGGCATTTGCAGTGTATAGAATTACGAAATAGCACGGAAAGCGTCTACCAGGAACCCGACCTCGCGATTTGAATCCCGGACCACCGGAATACCAACGCTGTTTTATTCAGTCACACGCATATTAAGATACCATAAGGACCAATTAATTACCCAGTCCCCGTGATCCAGGCGGTAACATCGAGGATTTCTTATCATCAATGGATACAGGAACGCGGATTCGAACCCCGTGGGCGACCATTCTGACTGAGATTTCACAGAGATTCCCTATATTTTACCAGGCGAATGCAAGAATGGTACTTTAAGTAATCTCCTACCTTCCTAATCGTCTCCCCTACTATTTTCCGGCTTGCGTCAGAAGCATAAAAACCGAAAGTAAATAGATTATAAGGATCAATCACCTGATAATCTATTTTGTTATAATCTTCCAACGTTGACGTGCACAGGCGTAGGGCAAGACAGTGATAACACATTGTAATGATCTCCATTAATAGGAATACTAACCTTTATAACGTGAGCATTTTAATCTAGCCTGGGGCATTTTGAATTTATTAATCTAAGGCTCAAAGCGGGATAAGATACAAAGGGATTTGTGCTAGGTAGTCGATCAGAGACCATTTTGTAGGTACCAATTCGGCGTTTACCTGGTAAAACCTGGAAAACCTCAGTCGGGATGAACGGCCTCTGGGTTCGTCCCAGGATCTTCCGATTGTTAAGCAAACTGAGCTACAGCTGCTTGATACTCCAAGGTAGTAACATGAATTTTGATACAGTCACTACATTTACCTTGTGTAATTGATAAAAACCCTTAAAGACATGTGAAGAAATTAAGGATGGCCGGCAGGAAGACTCAAATGTGCTTGTCTCTAGTGCCGTAATAATAATAATAATAATAATAATAATAATAATAATAATAATAATAATAATAATAATAATAATAATAAGCAGTTAGCGTCTCGGTTTTGACAAATTGAAGCCAATGTTCCTGGCGAGATAACGTGCCGGTATATCTACATGAAAACGTGGTTGTGATATTGAAGGTGATCAAGAATATCATGATTGACAAACAAAGGGAAAATAAAGTAGAAAGGGACCGGCCCTGGTCTTAAACAAAGTACCAAGATTGCCGTATAGAAATGCTAAAAAATATGAAAAGTGACCGTCAGGAATTCAATCCCGGGATTTCAGCGCCGAACCTCCCGAATATAACGCTAAGAAATTCCATTAAGGTACACTCATATTCAGATATTATTATAACCAAAGCACAGGGGAAAGCATAGGCGAGCATTAGACGAGTAGCAAAATCTCCGATGTTCAAATCCTCCATTTTTCAACGTTACATGGTACATACGACATTGCATTGCATATACACATACACAACCCTCCACCGCCAACACTGCGTACTGGTTTGCCCGAGAACGAAGCTCTACCGCACCCAACGTGCACTTTGCATCGAAGGACATGAGTTGCTTATCACTGACGTAGTATTTAGATTATCGAAGATGCTAGGGAAAGACTGAGACAATTTAAAGGATTTGGGAGCTCACTATAGAAAAATTAGGACATTGCCCAAGCAAAACTAATAATCATTAGAAAGAAATCCTAACTAGAAGCGGTCGAACTGCACGATGATTATTGTATATCATATTACCGGTTAAAAATACTCTCGACAAATTTAGGTCGATCCTCAAGACGATTAAGAGGAAAGATGAGAGTCTTCGTTGCCCTAAACCGCCCTTTGCTGCTGACTAGAAGAATACTGGTCTCTATTTCCTAAACACACATTACAAGCAACAATGTATTAATGACCGTGACTACAGTGAAATCGGTCAATGCTTTATGAACAGCACGAGCAGCAGCAGGAGGGCGTTGCTGAGCCATCAGAAGAAAGGATGTGATTATTTGGACGGAGAAGACAGAAATGGGACTCCTACCATTTCACATAATATATAATAGCTTTTGCGGTAGAGCTCTTCTTATTAAAAATCTCAGGATCGGTAAGATTTGAGTTCTTCATGAATTTCTGAACATGACATTCATCTAGATGATTAATATAGCTTCCGCCAGGTCTACCAGATTGCTCCAGATCAATATGTTTCCGAACATAGAGTGGAGACTACAAGGGCAATCGTAAAAACCTGTAACCTTAGAGCTTACAATACTATTACACTACTCTGCGGTGCTTTTCAGCTTCCCTGGAGTAAATTGCTCCGAAATATATACTCGGATATATAGAAATTTAAGTATTTTATTCTTCATAAACCAGAAATAAATCCGATTAACGAAAGTTTCATTAATAAGATAAGATAAAATGAATTGTATGGGGGCTAACAGCACTATGGTTTACGCCCTTCCCGCAAAGTTCCATTAATGTTACCTAACATGCTTATTTCCATTTTCATGTACTATCATGGCAATATAATCTTTACATGACTTTATTATACACGATTTTTCCCTAAGTCTAGAAATAGGCAACCCAACTAACGTAGAGTGGGCGGTGTGTGATTCTGAGAGTGTGTGAGTGAGCAAGCGAGGGTTGGAATTTTCTTTCCTTTAACATAAAACATTATCACATGTCCTGGGTTCTGGAAAGATATTCATGATTTCTTTTAGTATGTAGCAAATAATAAAAAAAAACTTAAGCAAATCGCATTTCAAACACCGAAACAGGAAACCTAACACCATTTTTATTTTAGGTGGGCCACTAGTTGAAGTGTACTGAAAAGTTTAATTCAAATTGTCCAATAGAAAAGATCCTTACCGAACATGGAAAAACAAAAATGAACTTTAAAACCTATGGTTTCTTTCTTAATGAATTCCATAGAACACTAACGTTATGCATGAAAGACAAGACAAAAGGTCTGTTTCTATCAATTCTTAAAAATAGGGCACGATATTTATCCTTTATAATTTCTGATATTATGTTGTTATTTACGTTATTTTGTGTGTGCGTGCCTATGATATTGTGTGCGTGCATGTGATAAACATCGAAATGAGTATGCTTTCCTCCGAGTGCCGTACCTTACTTGGTAGAACGTTAGTTTCGTATTCCGCACGTCCTCGGTTCGGTACCAGGCATATACCGGGATGGTACACTTCGAATAAACAAATTGCGACAGCGAACGCCGTGCAGGTAGGCAACCAAAATGGCACCTTCTTATACCATAATCGTGTCTGGTAAACAGAACCCCTCTTTCTCCTTCCTTCGTCTCGTCCATAATAAAATTAGCAAACATCATGAGCACGTTTTTTTTTCAAAATAGACATGCATTAGTATCGATAAAATGAAAGAATAAAAGCAAGACGAATCAATATACGTAAGTTGATGGAGGAAGAAATTTAAACACATAAAATGAAACACTGAAACCGATGGATGTCTGTTAGATAGAGGCAGAGAAATGAAGAAGAAGAGGAAGAAGTACAGATACAAATATGGAATTTAAACGTAGTAAAAATATTAAGTTCAGTTCCCACAAATCAAATCTAACAGCAAGAGAGAGGTGACTTTTGGATTTTATATTTTTTTCAGAGTTATTCGAATATATAAAGGCTGCTTCAAAAATTCATTAAACTACTTTCAAAATGGAGACCAAACTTGGTTGTCAGATTAAATACTCATGATTTCCAATGAAACTCCAGCGTTTTGAGATACATCTAGGATAATGTCAAAAGTGTAACACACATTCTTTGTTTGCGCGGGGTTAGTTTGCAAATTCGGTGGAGCTTCGGAATACTGGTTCGGAATACTTTGTAATCAGGGATTCTGGCGGGATTTTCAGATTGGGGTGCGTAAAGTCAAAATTGGGAGGGTAAACGTAGAGTGTTGCACAGTTTCTATCTACTTTTGTCCGCAATATGTTAAAATTGGGGTTAGTCTCGAGGATTTGGGCTGACACCCCCTACAGGGGCCAGGGTCTGACGGAATCACTGATTGTAACAAATCCAGTAGATACCATAGGCCATACCTTCTATTCCAGATTACTAATGAAAATTGAACATAAAATGTAAATGACTGAATGATAATTTTTCTGCTTAATTTCTATCAGAAAGAGCCAAGCTGTAGCAAAATGAAAAGTTACAAATGTTCAAGAGCAAAATCAACATGTTCCTATAGGCATAGTAAACCTTACATGTTCCACATTGCAAACATAGAAAAAGAACACGTGTAATAGTATGTTGATAAATTAGAGGATGGAAACCAATTTTGTTCCAAACAAATATAAAAAGCTTTCTTCTCTTTGAAATAGCCAAAAAAGGGGCCCAATTTCTACCCATGTCTTAAAATGTGTCTCTTCTGGGCATGCCACTCTATATTCCACCTATTGCGAATATAACGTTCTAATAATTACAACACTAATGAACTAGTGTTTATAACAATTCGCACAGATGGAATGAATACGGCAGAGCTGAAACGGGTGTTCGCTGTCGGGAGATGCTGGTCAAGTTTTGTACTGTTTCGTCGGGTGTAAGATTCGAACCCATGCTGACCCGCTGATTCGATTTAGGTTTGATAATCCGTAGGATGAAGGAGAGATTTAAATTATTTCATTGTGTTTGAACAGTGTTTCTTTCAGGGGTGACCAGGACCGGAGATGTTACCCCGAGGAGACGAAAAATCGAAACCGAAATTCCCAGTTAAATAGATTTTCCAAACCGGGTCAATCGGGTTAAGGGGTCACTTATGTTTGGGTCAGGCCCTACCACCGGGTCATCGAAAGTGGCCCAGAATTGGCTCTGGAACACAAACAAAAAGAGAGAGTGTGTGTAAAGCAAGAGAAAAATAAAGATAAAGAGAGAAGAAGATGCAGCGAAGACACGATAACAATACGTCAAGTAAGAGAGAAAGAGAGAAAGACCAATGAAAAACCCGAAAACTACATTATCATTATGCTAAACATCACACATACAGTTTACTCGGATTCTGACCAGTGATGCCTCGTAAGTTCTCCACAACTCCGAGATAAATCTCTGTTTGTATATGCGAAAAAGAAACTGACTGGTGGGGAATCGAACTCAGGTTTTCAAATTTGAAGTCCAGCACGCTAGCAATACTCCACAGGTGACTCTGCCCGGTTCGTTCTTAACAAATGTTATAGTGTTTCTTTCTATGAATAATAACATGAGCAATGACGTGTTCTTAACCGTCATGGTAACCCCCTAAGACTTGATTTGGACTTTTCCAACCAACATTCGTAAATCGTCTTCCTCTCTATAATGACTCGGGTGCTTCACTACACAGTTGGAAATATTCTCCGTTTTGTATGAGAAGCGATAATTAGATTATTCACGATTGCTCTGCAACAAATCTTAAGCTTGAACAGGGTTTGAACCCATGTTGGTTTGTTTTCGTACTGAAATGTCCAGCGCGTTTTCCCTACTCCATTTTGCCAACGAATTCAACAGCTATGAATATCCAAGTTCAATGCAAGGAAAATGTAACAATGAGTATATGTGTTACATTTTGTCTGTATGTATTGTGTGGTAAGTAAACACATGTGTATGCATGTCCTTTATGTCTTGTCAAATTATGAAATGAATATATTATGGCAGTGTTAGGAACAAATCCAGTTTAGAGTAAGTATTGACACATGAAGATACGATCATTTATTGTTTATTTTAACGTAAACCAGCCTGAACAAATCTAACATCACTAAAAGAAAATTGCCATTAGCAAATCTAGAAGTTAAAACTTCAATTAAAAGTTCTAATACACTTCGTGCAATATGATAAGTTGAACGTAACACAAATTTTAACTTTTGACAGTTTGTATTGTAAGCATAATAGCGCGCAATCTGAGATTATTTTGATTTAACCAGTTTCAAAATATCCTGTTCAATTTTTGTGTTACATTTTCAGTTACAAGTTGGCACCAATCCTTCCCATGCCTGGCGCTCTGCGGTGCACTCAGTCTCCTATCAAACTGAATACCAGAGTGTTCTTGGTACTCCTGGACACCTAGGGAAAGTAAAGGCGGTCAAGTGTGGGACTGACCACTCCACCTCACTTCGTAATGTAGGTCGAGATGTGGAGCGCTACCTCCACATCCCCCATGTGGTGTTCACGGCGCGTGTGTATCGCACAGGGGATAGCTTTAGCTTTATCTTTATTAATTCGTGTAACTGAGGAACAGACCGTTAAAAGCGAAAGTTTTCCAGATATTTCCATGAAATTTGCTACAATCACGCACAAAATAATTTTACACTGTGAAAATAATTTTACAAAACGATTTGTAACCCCCTTTTGGTGGTCCAAGCTGAAACGTGAAGTAGATCGAGATCGAGAGATGCTACAATATCTTATAGACATAAATCGGTGTCTGACTTAATTTCTTAGTACTAATTAACAAAATTAGACAAGAAAAGTGGTCTTTTGAATTAACATTGCTTTTCCCATAAGCGAGATTCACTTTTGAGTTTGAATTCCCGAAAGGGGGATTAAAATTTAGTTTAGGAACATTATTCTCAGTGTCAAAACGTCAGGGTCGTGTAAGGAACTGTAGCAAAAATCATGAAAATAACTTTAGAACTTTCGTGTTTACAATCCTGTTTCTCAGTAACACAAATTGATAAACAGGATATATATACATATAAATGACAGCCATATTCAATTCACTAGTAGACGAGGCTTCTTCCCGAAGGGAGAAGTTGGTATACTGCTCCCGCACTGGCCAGACGGGTTGGGAGAGGAGAGCAGAAGCTCTCACTGTGATCGCCACTGTCTTTTATTCACATCAACTCCTCAATTGTCCTCACGATGTTGGGTCAACACCGAAATTTTTGAGTCCCCACCAGGAATCGCACCCGGGACCGCTTGCACTTAAGTCGATATATATATATATATATATATATATATATATATATATATATGTGTGTGTGTGTGTGTGTGTTGAAGCCTTCAGGAGGCTATTTAATACAACGTTAAATAAATTCGCTTATTACAAACAAGAAAATTGCTTCTGGGGGTTGGCACCGTACAAGGGGGATTCATGCCATGTGCGCTTTGTGGTGGACAAACACCTTGTGCGCATGGGTTGTTTTAGTAGAGATACTTTGAAGCTCAATACAATTTATTTTATGCATAACAAATTGCAAAGCTATCGTTTAGAATTAAACATTTAAAGTCACTCAGAAATGATTGAGGCACAATGCCCTCCATAAATTCTGCCCATGCGTGTGCGTGCGTTTTCTCCCACTTTCTTCATTCAACCCATTAATCCCACCATCATGCTTCCGGACTGATCCAAAGTTGCCTAAAAGGCCTTAAAACTAAATTTAAAGTTCGATTTAAAATTCAGTTTTATGTATGCAGACTGTCCTTTATTCTGGAAATGAAAGAGAAAATGGAACACGAGCTTTATCTCCACGGAATTATTCGCGAAATTGGCGCTGTGTAAAATATATGTGCGTGGCGTGACATAGTGAAATTATTGTTCGTTGGTGTGACAACTTAGTAGTGAAGGTAGAATCTTTGTTGGAACTCAAAAAGTAAAATATCATTTTAAATTTTCTGTATAATGCCAAAATAATATCTGTTATTTGAGATTATACCTACATATACTAGGCATACTACAGACATGGGACTTCAATAAACAAATACTGGAGAGTTAAGAAAAGTCCAATCATAGTTTCAAGTTCGTGGGGTTTATTGAACAGAGCTATTGATTCTTTTACGAGCTAATTGACCTTTCTCCCGTTTAAAGAGAACCAACATGGAAAGAGGGCGTAGCCCACTCTCGCGCAGGCGCAGAGCTCAAACTATAAGTAATACCGTCAATCGTTGGACGTGTGTTGATTAGCACTTAGACATTTGTATAAATTTATAAAATATATATTTTATAAAATACGTCAACTATTTTATGAAATAGCTGGCAACGCTGACACTTCGGGACGGAAACTCTCACACAATTTTGTATTGTATCGAATAATGTGTGTGTCAAGCTTGCTGCTGACACGCCCAAATTGAAGCAATTTGAAAAAATAAACATTTGCCACACTGACAAGTGAGACGCAATACCATACCCGGAATACTTCTATGACGTGGCCTAGTATCTAAGGAATACGTGCGCAAAATTTCGTGGATATCAAGGGACGCATGCAGATTTGGATACTTGCGTCTAGGGCGAGCGCGCGTGGAAACAATGTTTCTGTGCAAGTCGCGTGTGCAATAAATAAAAAACCCACCGAACCTGACTTACCTAACTTCCAAGTGCCTTTGGTCACTACTTTTATTAAATTTCCTAATGCGTATATACATAAAAAAGAGTTAATTTCATTGAAAAAAATGTAAAAGTAGCGAAGCCTGGGATCGATCCCGGGACCTCTTGAACAGTTTCCCAATACGTTGACTACCGGGCCAAATAGTGAGTTGTGGAATGTATGCTCTTCGGTGCGACTAATATTTCAAGGAGTTCTGCGCCGGCGCGAGAGTGGACAAAGCTTTGGAAACGGGTTTCCCTGAGACGCTAGTGATTTGGATTACTAACATACAGACAGACAGATACAGGCAAAATTCCTAGTTTACGTAATCGCTGCCGGTCGGGGTTGGCAGGAGCCTACGAACCGGGGCGGGCTGGTGCGGGCCTGGATTTGCAGGACTCTAATTCGTGCAAAATGTATATCTTCGTAAAATGATTAATGCTTTTCAATTCAAAAAGTATAGTGAAGTAAAATCGTACTCGCACGATGATAAACGAAAAGATGAGCCAGCTTAGGTTAGTCATCAAGAATTACATATCTACATTGCAAGGCAACGAAAGTTAGACAAAACAAAAAACAACTTTCTGCTCTACTTCTAAAAACAAATATAACCCAATTGGCTTCTCTTTATTCTGTTTAGAAGCAACACAAGAAAAAGAGTATTATATTAAAAATGAGGCAACACAAGAAAGACATTATTATGTTGAAAAATTGAGTAAAAGTTGGAATCGTTTAGAATTTAAATGAAAAGTTACTTTTTGATACAAGTTTACTTGAAATAAGATAATGAACTGTATATTTTGAAAGAAATTAATACCTACGTGCATTTTGCGCTAATCAAGACATGCCACAGTTAAATATTTCAGACGCACACTATGAATATAAGGTTTAGTAACTGATTACAAATGATTTCAGATTCAAGTTGATTGAAAACAATTATTGCAGAAATGTAATATACTAGAAATTATTAACGATTTGATTTCCGATTTCCGATTTTAGATCCTGAAGACAACCTCTCAAAAAACTTTATAGTATCAAAAGTACTTGAAAATGGTACACAATATTTAACTCAGAAAAAATACTAACAAATATTATTTTGTCTATAAAAATAATAATAAATTGTAAATAAGTGTGTTTTGGATTGACTACAGTATCACAGTTATCGGATGAATATTTATAGTGAAAAAAAAATGCATTTTTAGTGATGTTGAGCCACACCATATTAATATTTAAAAAAAAATAAAGTGCATTTGTAAAAAGTATGCACATAATCCATTTCCAAATTCTCTTATCAATTATACTTTTCCTGTACAAAATAAATCTTTGCTTGTAACGATCCATCTACATACGCTACAAGTCTGCAGATACTTGTGGGTAACAAATGTAGACGACTACACTATTATTTCGAGAAACAGAATCACTAGTCAGTAATACTAGTCACATTCACTTGAGATACTAGTCCGTGAACTTGTAGCTAGTATTTTACAACTGTAACGGTCAGTTTCACCAACAGTAAAAATTAACAATCCGTTAAGCGCATTTAACGTCTGATTAAGAGAAATGACTGTTTCTCTAACATCGGTTAATGCTAACGATCTGTTAAAGCTCCCGTTAACTTTAATCATCCGAATTTCTGTGATTAATTATTTAACATTACGATAGAGATGTTACTCAGAAGTTTGAAAAGAGAAAACTAAGGGAAAGAAAGTAAAACATACAATTACGTGATAATAGAATGAATATATACTTTTGCACTCTATAGTTCAATAAGTTTTATCATCGAAAACAATATTTTAAGTAAATAAATTATTAAAATTAATGTCAGGGCTTGGTGCAATTCGCAATGCTATGGCAGGATTTGTTGTGGGCTCTTTTCCTTGTTGGCTTCGTGGCGTAATTCACTAAAGCATGTTGTTCGGAAGCAGTTTATATTTTAGTTGCGCTGGTTCGAACCCTGGACAGGAGAGAGATATTTTTTCCTTTCACTAAACGTAAAAGGAACTTGAATGTAATAGTTATTATATAATACTTTGCTTCTTAAATGCTTTTTATACATTAAAGTTGAATTTAATCTATTTACGTATTTTGCGAAATTAACGTGACCAAGAAATCCATATTTTCCTGAGCAGTCACGAAATTTAACACTTTGTATCGTCTTTTTAAGGTTCAGCCGGAACTCTGATTTATCCTGGATTTCACCAAATATTTCCAGAAAATCTAAATGAATGAAAGGAGGGAATAATTTTGTTAAAAATTGCAATGTTTTGCGCTAAAATCACTGTTAATTATACTCTAGCACCAAGATGATAGGGCCTACTTAATCGTTTGTATGGAAATTATATATTACTTTCTAAAAGTAAAGTAACTTACAGTAAATTCCTGAAAGTACTTTGTTTTAGGATGCCCAATATGACTTTCCGATTCGGTGTCCCGGATTGGGGTGCGGACTATCTGAATGCTTGATGGGAAATGTAGATACAGAAAAGAAAAATAAACACACAGGTAACATGTCCCTGTGGCCCAGTGACTCAGGCCCACAGCCAGGGTTTCCTTCTCAGGGGTGGGGATTCCACTAGGATGTTCAGTTTGAGGGGTTTTAAAGTCAAAATTGGGAGGAAGTAAGTGAAATTTTGCACGGTTCCTATCGATTTTTGACAGAATTTTTTAAAGTTGGTGGGCGTTCTCGAGGATTTGAGGGTGACACCCCCACAGGAAGAGGGTCTGGCGGAATCACTGCTCAGGGTGCATACTGAGAATTTTTGTTCACCCGCTCATATTTGTACCGGGTTTCGTCGCGACAGTAATTTTTATAGGATCATTAGGTTTTCAGAGAATTTCATGGGCAATAATGATAGGGTCTAATAATTATATTTTAGGATTTATCTTTAAACAGTATCTTTAAGCGGAATTTTGTGAAGTCAAAATAGCTAACCAAAGGGCAACATTAGATTCTATTTTTGAAATTCGAAACGCTTCTTCTTTAGACAATGCATTGAAATGTATAATATACTGTAGCCCATTGGCTGGAACAAGTATGTGACATTTCTTTTGCTTTCGAAGCTGATGGATGTTTTCATGTGTGAAATTTTAGTATGGAGCGAAAGCAAAATTTCCTTATCTTTGAAAACTAAATTCTGCTGAAATATTTAAAAAATTGTTGAAAATCAAACTACGAACAACGTTTCCAGATATGAAGAAGTCAGGGAGAAGCTATGGGATCTGCCCCCACCCCGTAAAATTCTCTTCGCCTCATGAAAGTCATTTATGTGTGTTTAAAATCATTATGATCGGTGCTCTACCAAAACGCAGGTCCTGACGCGAAGGTCTGGGGCAAGGTGAACCGAGCGTGGTTTGCAATTACCTTCCATTGGATGCAGATAAGGTCCTAAGAAAAGAACCTACAGTTTAATGTGGACTCCGAATCACTTTTATCGCCAGCAAGGATTGAACCCGTGATCAGGTGTGTGCTGGAGGGGCTCTGGGCTCTTTATAAAATAGCTAGATTTGTTCCCAAACTTTTGTTCAATAGTTATAACTCTTCTGTTCCGAGTCCTTTATAAAATTATTTGAAGTAAACTCCTGCCCAGGATTCCTTAATTATAAGGCAGCGATCTTTACTAACCACTCACTCACAGGAACTGTGTAAAGTAGGAAGTAAAATATCTGGTACCCCCTCCCCAAATGTTTCCTGCAGCCTGTGTTTTGTAGCTTGTGATCCGCTTGCATTTCGTATGAACCTTTCAAAATGGAAATACTGATTAAAAGCATATTGTTAGGTGTTTATGTTGTTGTTTCCACGGGATCTGGTTGTATGTATGTCTACTACTTTGTTTCACTGTTTACATTTCATGTATTACAAAAGTAGGTTGAATCCAGTTTTAATGTATTATAGTAAAAAGAGCGTAAAATTTGCTTTCAGCACTTTGGAGATGGATAAAAGATTCATACGAAAGATATTTTTACAAGGCAGAATTGAACAATCAAATAGACACTTCTGTTCGTAAACGTCGAATACTAATGAATGTGGAAACAGCAAGCCGAATTCCCTTTGGTAGGAACGTCCTTGCAGAAAAAGAAGAAGACTACGATTAACGAATATTGACCGGAAGATGCAACCTGTGTGTTAACAGTGTAAATACGAAGAAGTCATTGAACTGAAGCTTCCAGTTTTCTTGTACTTCTTTAACACAGAACAACTTTAACATGTGTTGCGTAGATTTCTAGAAGTGAAATGTGTGGTACAGTGGATCCGTCTTGACCTTTCAACTGTACGGCCCGGGTTCGATCCCCAGTCAGCGTCGTATTTTCTAGACTAAAATTATAGCCTCAACTATTTGCAAACTCAATCAGAGATTCTTCTTATATTAGGCTGGAGAGAGAACAAGCATAACTAGCTAGAATCAGAAAGTAAAACGTGTGTTTGCGTTTGTTCTTTAGGATAATAATAAATCAATCTAGTTTCAATGTTTCATTGATCTTTCTCTATCCTTGTCTTTCTTTCCATGACTTCGTCAATTCCTTTTTTCTCTCTCTTTCTTACTCATTCCTTCTCCTACACACTCTCAGTCATTATGTGAGTATGTGTTTTTATTCTATCTCTGCGGATTATGATTAGTTTATTCGTGTCGTGAGTAAAATGGTCCGGTACTACCTCAGTCAGGATAGATTGCCGTACTATAACCTTTTGATTGCTAAGCCAACGCTATAGAAAATGAGCTACGGCCACTCGATCTATCTCGGTCTTCATGTCGATCCATCAACACGGCATTAACAATCAATGTGCAGATTAACAGAGCGACAGTTTATATATATTATACCCGTGGAGTTGCATCTTATTTATAGCTTTTAGGCGCCTATGGATCACACCGAGATAAGGTTTTGTGAAATGCGGTAGGCAGTCGGCCAGGTCCTAAATTGAAGGTACCGTCCCGGTACATGCCTGGTGTGACTGGGGAAACGTAAGTCAGGACAGTCAGCCGCTTGTACCGAACCGAGGACCTCCCGAATATGAAACCAACACTCTCCAAAGTTAGGTACGATGGGCGTTTGGAACAAAACATACTCATATCTAGGTATATCACACGCACGCGCACACACAAATATTTGTCTGGAAAGAGAAAAATCTTAATTTATCTCAGATATTCTTTATACGATGCTCAAAGATTCATTCTTTTATTTGTATCTGTTGAATAATTTATATTTTTTGTATTTTGCTACTAACATCTTCTTTGTAACGTAAATAACAACATAATATGAGAAATTATAAAGCATAAATATCGTGCCTCATTTCTAGAACTGATAGAAACAGACGTTTTGCCTTCTTTCGTGCATAACGTTAGTGTTCTATGGAATACTCGATTCATTAAGAAATAAATAGTTACCTAGAAACCATAGGTTTCAACGTTCATTTTCGTTTCTCCATGTTCGGTAAGGATCTTTTCTATTGGACAATTTAAATTATACCTTTCAGTAATTTTTAAATAATGGCCGAACTAAAGTAAAAATTGTGTTAGGTTCCCTGTTTTGGTGTTCCAAATACGATTCTCTTACGTTTTTTTTTTCATACTACAAGTAACCATAAATATCTTTCCAGAAGCCAGGACATGCGATAAGGATTTCTCTTAAAGAAAAGAAAATTCCAATCCTTGCTCGTTCACCCACACATAGCCCTCTCTACGTCAGTTAGATAGCCTATCTTCTAGGCTTAGAGAAAAATCGTGTATAATAAAGTCATATAAAGATTATATTGGTCATGATAGTACAATAACTTATTGCGATTCACAGATTTAAAATATCTAGAATAGCTTAAATTCATTTAAAGCTCTTTAAACTCTCAATTATTAACAATAAAAAGCTTTTTTTTTTACTTTTTGTCTACATCGCAGAACAACTGTTTAATACATAAATCTTATAGCTTTAACTTGCTGCCGTGAGTAAAATTGTGCTGTCATCTATTGACAATCTACTGAACTTCTTGAGTACATAGAAAGCATTGCCGCTACGCATAAAACGTTTATTCTCCGTGTTTTCTCTTTTTAAACTCTTGCTGCGCAAACAAACAAAAAACAAATTAAATAATTAAAGATTAAATATGTAAGAAATTATATCAATTTCTTTTTTATCTCTCCATTTACCAAATTAACTACTGAGAGCAGCAGAGAGGGTCATATCAAGACACAGCTGTTTACATTTGATGCGGCAGGTAATGTTTCGACTTCCACGCTGACCTAAGCTCATTGTCTTTTTTTCTTGTGATATTTTAATACTGTTTAGTCCTCCTACAAGAATTTGTGTTTTTTTGTCAAAACCACTACTTTTGAAATCTTTACTGCGTTTGAACGACAATTTTTTTTTTACACAATAACGGTGGTTGTTTTTTTTCTTTTTCGGGAGTTTTGCCATTTTCAATACTACGGTTGTTTAAGCGTGTTTTCGTCATATGTTCTCCCCTCTTTTTGGAGCTTCCATCGATGTTTATAACAAGAGTTAACACGTCCAAATTAAATATGACAAAATCTCCTTTCTTAATAGTGGTCGCCTTCCCAGAGAAATACATTTTTCACGTCTCTTGTAAAATTTGGATCACTGGACATGCGTCCTTTTGAAAATCAGTTATCCGCACAAAGGACAGAATATACTAAAATATGGTATTTTCACTTTCTATATACGTATTCAGTTTGCTGGTGTGCTTTATATTCGGACAAATTTAATTTTTCCCTTTTTCCATATCTGCTTTTGTGGGCGCCTTACACGCAAGTTTACTTTATATTCGGAAGTATATTGTAACTTCTTACTGCAAAATATCAAGAAAAAATAACGAAGTATACATAGGTAATTTTATTTTTTATTATTTAATGCAATAAAAAGCAGCACTGTGCTATACATGATAATTTTCTCCTTCGTAATGGAAAGAAATATAGCTGACGGCTGACACACTTACATATAACCCCCAAATTTTATGCAGCCATTTATGCACCACAGTAGAAAGGGTTGCATACGAGTAGAAAGATTTCCGTATTAATAGAAAAGGTAGCATACTAAACTGGTATGTTCAGTTGTGAATGCTCAGATAACACTTTTGTAATATACTATATTTTCTGATAGCTTATTTAGTTACTGTATTAGATATTCTAGATCCATACGAGCATACATCTCAGTAAGGTATCGAAGCAGAGTTTAGAGGGTTCAGAGAAATTCTCCCAAATTCCGATTTATTTATAAACAGCGTAAATTTAAGTGAAATTACATACAGCGTATTTTAAAATTACATTGACAACCTTCTGGAGGTGATTCCTCACTTCAAAACAAAACGAAAGTTCCTCTGTCAAATTTTCGAAATGTGTATAGTTTCGGAGCTACAGGGTGCCGAAAGCGTGGGAAAATGAAGCTTAGAGTTTCATATTTCTAACATCACGAGCGGTAGAGCTGATGTGTCGTGGTACCCTCAAAGACTTTAAAGTTACTCTATCTGAAAATACATATTTTAAAATTCCGCAATGAGTGTGCAAGGGATTCCTCAAAAGAAGTAGGGGATTTCGGTATATTTCTGAACTACAAGTATGTCGAAATGAGCTTGAATTAAAAGATTTCCCGTGTGAGTTAGGATGGCGTATGTCATCCCCAGCATGCAATCGGGCAATGATATTCAGTCTCTGTGATAACAAATAATTAAAACGTTCGATGAAATTATGCAATTCTTACTGCTACTTGCTATGCAACCACTTCATTTTTATAAAGAAAATCGTTTGGTGTATGGAATAACTTGAGATATCGACTTGGCGCAAACGAATTATTGTTTTCTGGTGAAAACCTTCCCATTCTTGCACATTTCGACCCATCTTTACTTCAGAGAATTTCTGGGGAATCCCTTGCGCGCCCATTGCGGTACAGCTGATGTGGCATTTTTGAAATATGCATTTTGGAATAGTGCATATTTAAAGTCTTTGACGGCACCATGCCACATCAGCTCTACTTTTCGTGATGTTAGATATATGAAGCTCTGAAGTTAATTTCCCCATGCTTTCGGCACTCTGTAGCTTCAAACCTATACAGACTTTGAAAATTTGTCACAGGACCTTTAGTCTTGTATTGATGTGAGGAATCACCTCCAGAAGTTTGTCGGTGTAATTTTAAAAGACGTTGTATTTGTTAAGTAATTTATTATTCAGCTCCTCTTTAAACCTCTCCCAAATCCGTGAAAGCCCTAAGAAATATTCAGGATACATTCGTGCAAGAGCATGTTTTAAACTGTAATTAGATATCATTTCTGGATTTTTGTAAATATTTTAACAGATTTCTAGCAACTCAAATAAACTGCAACTTGCATTGTCTTAATTCTGACACTTTGCTTTAGTTTTTTCAAATTTAATTATAACCACATCTTGGGCATGATTCACAACTCCTACTAAGTTAATGTTAATTTTGTAAGGATCTGTACAACGTTTAATCATAGTGAAATACTAATTTAATCGATTAAAAATAACGAAGAAATTATAAATGCATTAAATTCATTACATGGCTTCAATGTGAGCTTCTGAAATTGTTTAATAAGGAAATTTTGATAATTGCTTCGAACACAAATTAGGTTAATTCTTTAAAATCCTGGATTGCTTTATATTCGTCTTCTCATACTCTATAATATTTTAAGCTATAGGTGTAACATCTTGACTCTCCATAATCCCACAAAAATGCACTTTCTGTAAGCGGACATAAAATATACGTATGTTCCAATGAATCCTAAATAATTCAATATTAGTCGAATATGAATGGTCCTAAATACTCCCATTTTGAGTGAATATGTTGCACAATATACATAAATCGCAGCAGGGTATTGTTACAATATGTCTTCAATATTTATTAAAATTTCCAACAAACTTCTACCTCCGTCATATTCTTAATAAAATAAGATCTCGTACCTAATACCGAAATTTATCAGAGTTGATAAACTTTTCGCTAAATCCCGATTTTGTTTCTTAACAATTTTCAGGCAAACACCATGTTAGGAGAAGATCTGCCAGATTGGAGTCACATGCATAAACTGCTTTTTAAGAAATCACATACTCATCATTGACGCAGTTAACAAAACATTTTTCCATGTATTAAGGTGTAAAGCAAAGATATCTAACAAAAGAAGGCAGCACTACCTCCGTATATGTCTAATGTATTTTTTATCGTTCCACGAAATTTCAATGCTGCTCCTACAAATTCAAACCCAGAGAGTTCTAACTTTCAGGGAAGAAAGTTCATAACCAATTCAAGAGTTCTTTCTTTCTTTTTAATTATATGGCTTTGAGATTTATATTAATCTCATTTAGCCAGCCAAAGTCTTTTCTGAGTCAATCTTTTGGTTTATTGATTTGTGGAGAGTTTTAGGATCGAGTTCTTTTCTTCTGCTCCTTTTTTACACGGATTTACTCTTATGACACTTGATATTGATAGCTTTACATTATTTAAGAAGATTGAAGAGTTTAGATGAGTTCAGTTAATAAGGATAAATTTTTATTACAAAATAATTATGAAGGCGATGTCATCATAAAGAAATGTTATTTATCCGAAGGAAATTAGGTAAAATATATCCTATTTTGGGAGGATTGTTCAATAGAAATTCTGTGGAAAGCGGTAAAGTTTGGTAGATTTTACATAATGTATTGATTAATTGTTTACCACCTCTGGTATGTAATGGGCATTGGAATATGATAGGATTGATATCTTCTATAATTGTGGAGAACAGTCACAAAAGGGGGTATCAGATAGTCGAATTTTATGCAGGTGAGCGTTAGCAGTAACATGCTGAGATCTTAATCTGTTAAGTAAAATGATACATTGTCTGGTAGCTTGTTTGTATGGCGAGAACCAAAGTTTATGTAGATGTATGTTGGTAAAAGATCGGTTTAATTGAGAAGCTAATTGTGGAGTTTGAGTGATCCATTCTTGCCAGTATTCTGATATTTTTTTCTTAACCTTGGGCATGATGTCAGTATAGTGAATTTTGATATTGGTGACATTCGGTAATTGGATAGCAGTACGAGCTAGATAATCAACTATGTTGTTTGCCTTAGAAAATTGATGAGATTTAATGTATGTTATTTCTATCGTTTTACCCTGTTTTTGAAGTATTTGTAAAGAATATAAAGTATTGATGACATAAGGGTTAATTTTGAAAAGTTTTTGGTTAAATGCGTGAATAGCGGCTTGTGAATCTGTGAGTAATAGAATTTTGTTTTCCTTTAAAGTGTAGGCGTATTTAGTTGCTAGGTATAATCCTTGTATCTCTGCGGTGAATATAGAATCTGATTCTGGTAATTGTAGTTGTTGTTTGAAATTGTTTTTGGGATCATAAATAGCAGTACCTACGCCTTGTTCAGTTTTGGATCCGTCTGAGTACATAAAATGTAATCCTTCCCATTTTGTATAGTATTCTTGCATAGTTTGCAACTTAGTTACAGACATATGGACACGTGAGGTAGTGGTGAAGGGAAGGATGAAAATAGGGTTACTGTTGACGCCTATGATATTAGATATTTCGTCCTGATAGATGGAATAGAGTTGATACCAGATATTTAAGCGGTGGGTTCTGTAAATTACCGCTCTTCTACGTCTTAGATTGTAATATTCTAGAATTTTATTTTTATAAAAATAGAAAATATTTTCTACATTAGATTCGTCTTTTAGAATACACAGCCTTAACGGCTGCAGCTAGAAATATCAAATTTGGTAACCCGGTACATTATCACTTATATGTTACTAAAATATTACATGATGTATCCCAAGACGCCACCTTGGATCCAAAATGGCGGACTTAAAAATCCATTTTCGACACCGTTTGAGCTAGAGATACGAAATTTGGCACAATGGTGCATTATGATGAGTAGTTTAGAGAAATATTGTAACATTTGGGAATAGTCGCCATCTTGGATCCAAAATGACCGCCCAAAATCCCATTTTGCACACTGTTTGAGCTGGATAAATGAAATTTTACTTAAATATGTACCATCACGACAATACGTGTGAAGTATGTACTCAACTCTGAAATATCACACAGTTATATTGATTAACATTGAAACATTGGAAACTAATAGCCGAGCGGTCTGCGGTGGTAGGCCATCGGCTCGAAGGTCCCGAGTCCCGGCAGGGGTATGGGTGTGGATTTTAACAGGTAAAGGCGAATCGTGACGGCCCGAAGTCCAAAGTTACTAGACTTACTCATATAAAAATAAAGTTTACCAAACTTTATCGGAAACTAACAGAGCAGGATTTTACTACACATGTTCGTTGTTCATCCATAAATTATAAACACAGTATGTTTCTCCAAGCACGATGTATAAAGCTGAAAAAAATATGTGTCAAATATATAAACGTTCAGTTAAAATACGTACTTTCTAATATGTAATTTAATTACATATCGTAGTAAGTAACCTGTGAAGTAACTAAACGATAACTATGTTTAATAATGAATATAACTTAAATTCAATTTACAGTTCTCCACGTTGTGCTTCTTTCTTCAAGTCTACTTCCTTGGCACTGATGCGTAAAACTCTCCTGAAATAACTTGTGAGTGTAAAATTATATAGACTGTTAAGGGTGTTGAGACACTTCCTCGATATATGCCAAAATGTCAATATTTTGCAATTATCGCCAGTAATACTGGAAATGAACAGAGAATTTTCTTTTACGTTATTGGAATTTCTTAACATTTAGTTCCAGTGTGAGTTGCGCTCATATGCAGAAAGAGAAAACGGTTTCTTATCGTAACCATTTGTCCAATGCTGGTCAAGTGTTTGTTGAAGCCATCTTGATCGCTTATTTTTGTTGAAATGGAAAATATTTTCAATATATGGGAATTCCGATCCCTGATTGACAAATCGAAAATTGATTAAACAGAGCCCAAGTAATGCGAGTAACTTATTTCATATCTTCGGAGTTTGAAAAATGCCCTAAAGGCCTTAAAAATATAAATTAAATTCGAATTCGAATAACGCATTCCCGACACACACTTTGTTTTACTCTCTTGATAACTGAAAGCTTGGACATGGTGGTAAGAAGATGAACTTCTTACTGAACGATGCCATTTTGAGTCCCGCTTCAGGCCTTCTTTTTGTTTCTTTTGCTCCAATTATCCCTGAAGAGTGAATGGTGCTTGGTTTTTATAAACCACATTGCTCGTAATTTTCATTCAAGGTTTCGTCAGCAATGTCTGAAAATTTTCACGGTGTAGACAGATCTCATGAAATACTTCACATTATGTAACCTTGTAAAGTAAGGACTCATACCTGTATAACGTTTTCAAGACTCAAATGTTTGTTAGTTATGGTGATAAGATAAAATGAATTTTATGGTCGGTAACAGCACTATGGCTTTCGCCCGTTACGATTAGTTATGATGAAGAAAGATTTAGTAAAATATTATCACAATTTTAACCTCAGATTGCATTTGAAACCTCAATTCCATAATTTGAACCAAATATAAAGGCAAGTAAATACAATGTAATGGAGAAGATTCATTCCGAAACAAACTAATCTCTTCTGAAGTAGTTACACATTATAAACTAATGACAGTGTAACACTTTATTGAATGTGCTCTACCTGTGTAACAAATCAACTGATGTAGGCGATAGAATAAAAAAGCGTGGTTTGATCAGATAGATAAAGAGAATGAGAGAAAATGTCACTGCACTTACCATGAGTCCCGCTTTGTCAGCTACCGAATCCTTATCGACGCCTGTGATGAAGATCCCGAGGCCATATTCCACACCACCACGGATCATTAGTCCTAGTGACTGCCCTGGTTCTATGCTCAGTTCAACCTGAAACGACAGAGAAATAGATTTGCTAAATTTAATAATACATTGATTGGCAATAGATTTCAGTCAGATAAACCGTTGCTGCAATTAAAATCATTTTGGCAATTTTTCGGAGGCAATAAATATTGAAGACTTTACTTATTTTTTAGTCACAGTATTACAAGAAGAACGTTACTTCCGTAATTATCACTCACTCGAAGAATTTTCTTATAGTTTACGAGCTGTTCGTAAGGTAAATGAGAGTATGCAAGTGATATTTTATAATAAAAAAGAGTTAATTTTATATACAGGGTGTCAGCAAAGTCTGTCCGTACACTTTTTCTTTCGAACGAATAGAAATTTGGACTGCTAAAAACTCTAAAACGTTTCTAGGAATTCTCAGGAAACTTCCACAGAATTTTTAATATATGTATTTCCTGTTGTTTCATTGTAATGAAGGAAAACTCGGAAACTTTCGTATGATTAGATGGATATTTTCCGTTCTAAGTTCTGAACATAAGCTGAATGAGAAGAATGTTTCATATCAAAGCTGTGCCTGCAATATCGATCAACAGTTTGCTGCTGGCATTTTGATCAGTTCTTATTCTGGTAGAAATGGGAAATATTTTCAGTGAATGAGAATTAAAAACCCTAAGTAACAATTGCAAAAATTATTATTAAAGTGTGGCGTAAGTAATTTATATGGCATAAATTTAGTTTATGTCTTCGGGATTCAAGCACCATACTTCTGACACACTATAACTATTTTCTTGACTTTAGAGTAGTGAGTACAACGCTGGATTTCTAACTGATAAATCCGTGTTCAAATCTCCGTCGGGCTTCTGTTTTTCCTCTTTTCCTCCCAGCATTCCTGAAAACTGTATTATAGATTGTTTTTATTAGCCAAGTTGTTGAGAATTTTCAAGCAGATATGGTTGCCTAGCTTTCTCTAAGAACGTTTCACATTTTTT
Source organism: Lepisma saccharinum (assembly GCA_022664845.1). NCBI lineage: Eukaryota > Metazoa > Arthropoda > Insecta > Zygentoma > Lepismatidae > Lepisma > Lepisma saccharinum. The sequence continues at coordinate 23,683 of JAGDQP010018994.1, forward strand.
ATAGTGTGAGAAAACGCTGAAACACGTATTCCATTATTTTGAGAGGCTATCATATTTATCTAAAAATCCATCTCTGACCCCCACGAGGGGAAATAGGTGGGGGTCAACGCAAACATTTTAAATTGCAAGTTGACCCTATTAATATGGCGGGAGTTTAAAGGTCTGGTGTGCTAAACCAATGGTTCTCAACTTTTTCTATTCGCGGCACAATTTTTTTATTATTGTAGTGCGTTCCCGCGACTCACTAACGTACTAGCTGGAAACAATGTGGGAAACTTGGTCAATAATTTTAAAGCGTAAACAAACAAATAATTTCTGTGTCAAATCAATATGTTTCAACTCATGAACATTTTTCTTGTTGCTTTAAACAAATGTATTGAGTGAAATTATTTGATTTACAAAGTCAGTCTCAAAGTCTAAGAAGTCTCGCGGCACACCTAGCAAATCTCTCGATACAGTATTGTGCCGCGGCACACCGGTTGAGAACCACTGTGCTAAACCGACACCACTTACGTTCTTATGTGTCGAACACTGACGTCATTTATGACGATGCCGCCGCGACTTGGAGGCGAACATATCTTTGAAGCAACATATAACACGAAACATACGTGACACAAAATATGAACATTTTTTGTAACACATATTTCATGTTACACATAAAATGAACTCGATTTTTTACTTTGAAAATATTGCTTCAAATTGGTTAATGGTGTATTGCACAAAAGATATATGTTATTATATTTATGCTCAAATTAAAAACCTTATATATGCAGAAGCTTTGGATAAAACGTTTGTTAATTCTCCGACTAAGGATTTTGTCCCCCAACTTCAAAGTCACAACGGAAATGTGCAACAAATATAAAAATATTTTCCGCCAAGTGAAGGACAAAGCCTTTATTATATGATTGGATACGCGTTTAAATTCAACTTAATTAAATACGCGATTGTTTTACCAACGAACAGGTTTTAATTTGAGCGAAAACAAGAAAAATGTTAACGTTGCTTACGTTGGCAACGGATTTTTGTAAGCTCTTATAGACTGAAGTGTGCGCAAGAGAGAGATGTTCAACAGATGCCAGAACAAAATATCTATGTTGATATTCAAAGCAACTAACATGATTTTAAATTAAAGACAGAAAGAAAAAAAGAAAGAAAATGACTTCAGCTGCATGTTTAATTAGTTCTAAATATTATGTCATGTTTCAAAGATATTTCTTTGATATATAATGTTGTGTAGTTTATAGAATAGAATCAATTATATGTAATGGGAAAACCTAATACGGTTAGTACTATAGAGCATGAGTCTCAGCTCATAACACTAATTCGTATATAGGAGTTGATTCCTGATTGGAGAGACAAATGCGCCCCTATATTGAACAGACATAATTGATGAACAAGTAATCTTGTCTACATTTTATGAACAGAACACTAGTACGACTTTTCACATGCTTCTTGATCGTCCTCATAGCCGTCAACGTCTACAATTGATCATATAAAGTACACTTATTGGAATGATTTATAAGTAATATTTATGGACATCACTATTCAAAGGATGGCCTTTCAGTAGAATAAAAGACGAAGGTCGCACGCTTATTTGCAGTTTGCGAATTTTGCTTTTAAGCTCCTTATATTATGAGCTAGATATATTTGAATGAAACGTTCTATAGTACTTACACGTTTACCTATGATACATAGGAAAGAGAATGTCTATAAAGAAACAATAAAATCAGATGCAAAATTTGACTGACTTTGATTAAGCATCATGAAGCCAAAGAAAAACTGTTACACGAACCCTTTGATATGGGTAGACCAAACCCCTGGATGCAACAGCTAAACTGAAGCCATGTTTTGCAGATAGCAAAGCTGAAGTATGTAATATGTATGAATGAATATAAAAACTAACCTACTAACTTTGTACAGCAAACTAACCATGCAAAGACTAATCTAATTACCAAGAAACTAACGTAAACTGATTATTTATAGACTAATCTAATGTACGCAAATCGTAGTTGTGCATTCTTCATATAATCGCTATTAACAAGTTGTACCATGTCTGAGTAAGCACTGAGACTATGTTGTTTATTAAAGTGCTACGATGCTGCAAGATGAACATCACAATCTTAACCGGAGCACGTTAGATGGCGGGGTTTTTGGATTGTGGTTCGAAGTAGATTAAAGCAATTAACCTTTTACCTTTTCAATGGAAATATGTCTGCAAAGAAGTTATGGTACTATTTCGTAAACGTCAAAATGTTAGAATGCGAATATAAATATTCTCATTGATAATGTAAAGCGATAATATGAGATGGCTAAGGCATATGTAATACCTGAGGATGTAAAATGTATCTAAATGTACTTAGAAGTAGGAAAGAACTGATATACTAATTATATCAGCTGTTAGTTCAATAAACTAATTTCCATTTACCTCTTTTTTCTGTGCGACTTTACGGAGCCCGCCTGAGGAAATTATATTTTCTCGGGGCAAGGTTCATATATATCAAGTTTAGCCTCACCCGCAAAGCTTGGGTCCATTCAAGTAGGCATCTTGATTGGCTGGAACTTCTATGACGTCATCTTCACTACGCATCAACAGAACTACTACGAATCTACCGACTGAAGAGTCTCGCCGGAGTAAATTGTCTTGTATCTACGTCTTTCACCCTTTCCTGAATAACAACGTCCTACTAAACTCATTACACCTTTCGTCTCAGAAACAAAGCTCTGCGAGGAAAAATGTGCTAGAAAGGAGAATACGTAACAACTATTCAGGGGTCTACCTTAGTGGTGTAAATTTATCAGAACATTTAAAACACACTAAAAAAATTCCTCTAAAGGAACTGGAGTAATCCGGCATTCTTAATTTCCTTTGCACAAATACAGGTATGCTATCATTTCGAAAATTGTACAGAAACTTTAGTTGTTACAGTTATTGGGAAATACAACAGTGTATCCCAACATCACCTCCAAATTCTCTCCGGCTAAAGTATTTTGCGACAACCAACCTCGGTATTTATTGAACAGTTCTCAAGGTCAAAAATAAACTAACTCAAGTCTGTGCTGTGCGTAGTGCCCAGATTTGTTTAGGTTTTATTTGCGGAATATCTCTACAAATTGTGCATTATAAAAGGATGAAATGTCAATTTTCTTTATACCATCTTGTACAATCTCTGTAAAAATACAGTTAAGTGGTTAGGTGGTGGTATCTTAATAGATAAGGTTGTAAGAAAAGGTTACAAAATTTGTTGGTTCTCCCAGCATTTAAATGACAATGACTGTAGGAACCATCATAATTCGTGGCGATATACACATGGGAACAAAACAAATCTCGTCTGGTTATTGTTGAGTTATTTTTTTTTTCATTTTTCCTTCAAGCTCATGTCTAACACAAAAAATGTTTTCATGTATTCTTTTGCTAAAATTTCATAGCTGTACTTGCAACTTGGATGTTTACATTCTGCTCAAGCATGTAAGAGTGTGTCTGTTAGTTTGACTTGGAAAAGTTTAAAGCAATTAGGCGAAACGTCATCGTTAATAAATTTTCGTGTTGTTATATATTTGTAGTCTCCATAATGAAAGATTCTTATAAATTTGATCGTTCTCCTGACTCTCTTGCGTCCTTCTAACAATTTAGAAAAGCAAGAGGTTGACAGAGTCTAATGATCCTGATGACGTTTATCTACCATCTAACTCTACTTCTACCAGTCATTTGGAAATCTATTTTAGCTTATTTGTAATGATAGTTCTTTCCCTTTACATGTGATGAAGAATAAGCTCGTACTCTTGCAATTTACCTTTTATTTTCTCTTAACAAAATACATTTATTGATCTTTGAGTTATTACAGACTTCTCCACAATGGACGTGGTTAAAATAACAGTAAAATATACAGGCAACAATTGTATGTTTTCTTTCACCACGAAAGAAATCTCTCGTTAGCAGGGTATTAATCGGAGAACATTAGATATTATAAACGTTGTACGTATGTCAGCGTTCCTCAATTTATGGAAATCTGTTCAACACTTAAAAGGTCAACTGAAAATCATAGTGGTCTAGGTTTGACATGATTAGAATAATCAGTGTTTAAAGGAACTCGTCAAAGCTACATATTTTTGAACCAATCTGGCGTACGTAGTTGTTTTATTTCACTTTTTAACGGATATAGAAAGAGAACATTGATGTATACGAATTCAATCATAAGGAATTCGATAATTCTTACGGAACTCCAATTCCCTGACAGTCTTTCCTTACAGCAATTCTCAGCCTTCCAAATATAAAAAGTATGAGGCGGAAATTATAAAAGCACTTGCTGGAGTTTTGAGTTTATCTGTACAGTTCAATTGTTAAAAGAAATGCAAAACGTCATGCTCAAAGTATTTATTTTGTTAAGGCTGAATCGAAGTAGGTTTTCGCGCCTTTTTCGTTTTTCGTCAATTATTCAAATTTGAGTGCAATTAAACAGGAACTAACTGTCACAAAGTATAGTTTGTTTCTTACGTAATTAATGAATACCATTACCTTTAAAGAAATCTTAACAGAAACTTCAAATCTATGTCAATACTCTTTCGGGACAGTTCCATCTCCCAAAAGTGTGTTGACATAGTTTTGAATTTTCTGTTAACTTTTATTTGAAATTAATGGTATTCACTATTTAAGTATGTAATAAACTATAGTTTGTGGAAGTTATTTTCGGTTTAATTGCACTCAAATTTGAATTATTGAGGAAAAACGAAAAAGGCGGGAAAACCTACTTGGATTCAGCCTTAAAGCTGTATTACTACGATCTCAGAAATGTTATTTCTTACTCAGCGATTATATTATTTTTAAATCCCACTGTTTAACTATTACACCTATACACATAAAAGTATTGTATATAATTATAGTACTATCAGATCGCTTTGCGTTCATAAATCTGTTTTCAACGTGACGAACCATATGAAGTTTAAATAAGCCCAGCCAAAAATTTTAACTTATGAAGCATTAGACAAATGGGAAGCCCAAGTTCATTTGTAAAGCCAAGATCTCCAAAGGAGAGCCATTATCTCCGTATATGTCTAATGTGTTTTTCATCGTTGCACGAACATTCAATGCTGCTCCTACAAATTCAAGCCTAGAGAGTTCTAACTTTCAGGGAAGAAAGTTCATAATCAATTCAACAGTGCTATCTGTGGCGATTATTTATTTTCTTTCTTATTCACTGTGGAAATCACTAATTTGTTGTTATGGATATCCAAACATATAACAATGAAGTTCTTTCAAGATTGAACAAGAAAGAAAATAAAAAATCAGCACGGAACTCTTGAATTGGTTATGAACTTTCTTCCCTGAAAGTTTGAACTCTCTAGGCTTGAATTTGTAGGAGCAGCATTGGCATTTCCTGTAAGGATAAAATTCATTAGGCATTTACGGAGATAGTGCTGCCATCTTTTGTTGGAGATCTTGGCTTTACATTAACCTTAAATCGCTGTGATCGAGAAAAGATGCATAATAGTGATCAATGTTACTAATCCAATTCACCTATTTGAAATATCATATAATTACTAATCAGCAAAGACCAGATTTTTATGTAGGATAAAAGTACAAAATATATATGTAAAGGTGTAGCAAAACCAAGCAAATTATGTAGCTTAAAAGTAAAAAAATGTAAAGTAAAAAAAAAGGACAAAACTTAGTCCATTCTATAACATTCACATTTCATTCAAGTATATTAAAATTATATTTATAAATCAATACACTACTCACGAAAAAAAAGTATTTAAGCTATTATCGAAAGCTATCTTGTGAAACAAATACTGCCGCATTTAGATATACTGTGTTCTAAGCTCGACTCCAAAAATGCAAATGGAAACAATGACACTGATTCCGAGAATATAATGTGCAATGGTGAATCTTCTATTTGAAGCAATACTGAATAAGCTATAGGATTGTAGCATAATAGACTACTTATCTCTTAAGAATGCTTGCTTGAAATTTAATTTGTAATTCAGATTAATTGGAAATTGGAATTCTAAGATTTTTAACAAATTAAAATTGGATGGATTGCAGCAAAGTGGAAACATTGTAATTATTTGTAAATACATAATTTTATTTATATAATTTGTAAATTATCTTCTTTGATCACCTAAGCCCATTTAGACGGATGTTATTTCAATTACGAAGTCAAACAACGTATGGAAAACAAGTGGACTATTTTATCATAATGATTTTATTCGGGTTTTCCATTAAGTATTTTTATATAATGTTTTACAACTGTTTTATCAACTTATTCCCCGACATTATGAGAGATGTTATTTGTTTTATTTGTTTCTACTGTTGTCACTAAAGGATCACGGTCATTCACGATCCTTTGGTGGTTCCCTGTAAGTGGTTACAGTTGTTCACGATGACTAATGTGTTTTCAATAAACTGGTACAAAGCATACTACTCAACAAATTATGTTTTGCTTCATTGAAAGGTTAAAGTTATAAGTTTATAGCTAATTAAAGCTTCCTCCATCTCACTTTAACCTGATTCCAAATAGAAATAGAATTTGGAAAGGTAGATTTAGTTGAAAGTACACCATTCCAGGATCTACCCGATGTGACTCAGAGAAGCAATTCAGACTGTGAATTATTCAGTACTCAAAGTATACGTCATTAAAATGCATTACCTACGTTTTGAATTCTGTCTATTGTAAATTATGATTAGACTTTTATAACACTCAGATGAAATCACTTTTGATTATAGGGGAATAATTGAAACTACAAGCACTTCATATGTCAATAGTATACAGACTAAAATAATTAACAAGCAATTCATTTCTCATTATAGCCTGCATTAAAGTTCTCTTCTTGTTCTGTATATTGTAATTTCACAATACAGATTCACATGTATGTTCTTCTAGAGATATTGTGATGAAACTATAATAATTACTCCAATGTTGACCATATTTTGCATCCTATATGCTGTGTATTATGTGGTTGTGGGAATTGATTTTTATACCACTTGAAATGTTATTATAATTAACTTTCGTAATTTCCCGCAAGATACAATTCTGATTACACTAGCATACTAGTATTGTTTCTTTGGTATTACTCACGATTTTCCATCACAATCTATTATCTACAAGTATGCCATATTTACTTCTGTAATGAGCGTTAATAGTATATTTTACACGTAATAACGAGACAAGACTCAATGGCATTACACGTAATACCAATTATTTTCTTTTTATTTGTTATGACATTCACGCTTACTACATTCAATAACGAGCTATCCCATAGATGAAATTTGTTCCTCTTAAATGTCTTTCTACACACTAAGAAACAGTAAATGGCAACTAAATCAGTATCATTTTTAACTAACATTGAACTTCTGATCAACGTTTATTGAAATATTGAAAGTTGTGTAATAGAAAATATCTCAATAATAATAAAAACCTACTAGCAAACATAGTGATAATATAAGATAGTTTCCTAAATATTTTAAAAGAACATTATCTTTCAATTATGTTGTTATGAACAATTAAATATGCACAGGGACTAAATTATTTTAATAATAGTCTTACACAGATAGATGGAAAAACTTGTCTATGCCCCCAGCGGAAGAACATACAACGCAATGACAGCTAAACAGAACAGAGAAATAGAGTTTGTGCCAGAGAAATGGGTTAATACGGAGACATGCATAGACAATGAAGAAATTATTATATTTAAGTACAAATAAATGAATATTACATATACACTACGTGTTTTAAAATAAAATACATTTGTCAAATGATCACCATTACGCTTTTAGTATCTTTCATGCAGTTTACGTGGGGCACGGCAGAACATGTCTCGGGGTCAATTTCTTCTCAAATTATGATTTTCAATGTGGCAAAATTGTCAGAACGACTGGCATACACTTTAGTCTTCATATGCTAGAAACAATCGCTCAGAGTAAAATCAAGACGATCTTGCCGACCAAGGATTATCTATCTCCTCTGGTGTTGGTCACTTGCACTCAACACTTATCTTGGCTCCACCTGTCAACCATTTTATGTATCACAAGCGCTCTCAATGTTGCCAAGATCTCAACCTTCCATTTCCCTCTCATTTTGGACGACCCGCTGAGTCAAGATGAAATGAAGAAATATTCAGAAGGATTCACGTACAAAGTACCCAAAATATGATTTGTATTCTAAAGATGTAATCTGCGGAAATAATATAATCTAGTGAGATAATTTTGCAATTTACATATTACGAGAAGGAAAATGCTGCTATCGTTTTGCCAAGTGTATATAAACATTTAAAGTAGATTCTCTCTCGAGCAACAGCACTCGTGAGATTTTGAAATAGACGTAGCTGATAAAGTAGAATACCTGGGTCCACAGGGCACCAGGACACGCCCGCTCGCACACAACGAATATCCAGTAGACCCACCAAGATTAAGGCAAATTACGAACTCCTGTGTTGTATTTGTTTCCAAGTTGGTATGGACTGGAAGTGGGTAACTATTTCCAAACTTGCTTAACTATATTATGCTCTAGACGTCCTCTATTTATAGATAACAACAAAGCGCTAAGCTGCTTCGCATATAGATCCAATACGAATATATTTTCGCCCTAACGCATATTGATAGCATGATTTACATAAAAGAAGCTTCTTGTGCCGAAAAATCCTAAATTGATCAAGTACCTGTACACTTATGTTATCAAAGGCGCTGGCGAAAGCCTATTCCTACAAACTATATTGTGTTCTTACATTTTTAGATTGAGAATTGTTCTTTTACACATCTTTTCGAGTCATATCAGCTTATAAGCAATTACCTGTAATAGAATTTCCCTTTGAGGTCAATGTATGAAAAGTTTTTGTGAAACTTTTCAGAACACACAGACCACCAGATGTAAATCTCACTATTTTACCCGAGAACAACTCAAGCACCATTTCATCTCTCCACACTTCTGAACTGAATTCTCATACATCAAAAATTACATTTTTGAAATCAGCCCCCCCCCCCCAACTTCCATTCCTTTGACAAATAAAGAAACTTGACAAAACCCAGGAATTTATCTTTGAGCCGAATCGATATGTTAAAGATAAATAGATAACATATGCTTAATAGATATGTTAAATTAAGTGTAATACACTACAATTTCATAGCATACATAACATGCTTTTTATATCTCGATCACGTATATTGATCATTAAATTGAGTGAAGTTACTCCCAATGGGCACAGAAATGAAGATTGACGTAAAATACGTTTCTGGGGCGTATTTATTAAGCATTAACTCGTTGGTACATTCCATGGAGAATAACGAGAGATTCGGGAATCAACTACTTGTTATCTACAGATACAGTTCTATAGCATAGTTTCGTGACACTCGCAAATACAACTCAACTGAGAGGAAAAGTCACACTAATGTTGTATGTTTCTCCTGTGCGCAGTGGGAAGGTGTGTGGTGGACAAAACATAAAACAGTATTGACCTAATAAAGGTCAAATTCACAAGTTAATTAAAATCCAGGCATCTTGGTCCTAGCTTTCGATAGAGGCACGAAATATGATATCCGAAAGTATAGTCGTAGTTCACGCTCAGCGCGGACATATTGGACAATGTATAACTTAATATCTCCATCCAGAACTGATCGGGGAGCCTCTAATTCTAAAGTGCCATTTAACTACTTGAGCATTCATACTCGAACATAATTTTAGTGCAGTGTGAAGGTGACGTAATGTGATAGCATTGTACAACAGACATGTAGTTCATCGGCTCCACCTGACAAGTTTACCATGTTGACTATAAAATTTCGTTTCTTACGTTCTCTGCAAGAGTCGATAGAGTTAGCCCTGTGCAGTAGAACTCGAAACGAACGTCCCGGTAGGGACATGGGTGTTTTTTTAACTCGAACGTGACGGGCCGAAGTCAACAGTTACTAGACTGGTCCATATAAAATAAAGTTTACCGAAGTTGTCGAAACAAACGTATTGTGAAACCTTTTTCAGTAGTTGCCAATTGAAGTTGGATTCACTGTGCAGTTAGAATAGTAGGGGCTAAATGTAACATCATGGAGAGTCATATTATGCGAGTCAGAGACACTCTGCTTTAAGTATCATTCAACATCTCAGTACTGTAAATTAAGCACAAAAATGCCAACTTACACAGTGTAGTGGTTACATATTCTGACGGTTGCGTGCTGTTAGAAACACATATACAAAGCAATATCACAATTTTTAAAGATAGTAGAGCAAATCATTCTTTACGGTTTTTTTTAATTCGCAGTGAATTCTCGTATTTTGTTTGGTGCTGCAGTAGATGAATACATTAATAATGAAAAGATGAAAGCCCTAATATGACTTACGTAATGGTAAATATTTGTACAGAGTTGAAAACTTTTCATGTAGACTAATAAAGCACCTTCCAACTTCTCTCAACCATATCACTGCATCTATTGTTTATGCATTGATAGTTTCAAGTTCATCAAACATTTTTCCGCTGTTCTTCCGTGGAACGAACTGATATATAATATAGCTAACAGTCATAACTTTCCCTGAAAGTTAAATTTCCTGCCTTTACTGTTGAGAAAGCGCCTGTAGCATTATGAGAGGAAAAGGCGAAAATAGCAACAAAGAAAACTGACAGGGACTAAAACTTTCTCGCTGTTTCGTATACAAAAAGTTTCAAATTTTCTCTCTCTCTCTCTCTCTCTCTCTCTCACACACACACACAAGACAATAAGACACGGAGCTGATTTCATTCCGAGTTTAGTTAGAAAAAAAATGTTTTCAGTTAGCTTCAGAAATTAAAGCTTAGGGCAAATATAAGAAAATAAACTTTAATTGCATATATTCTGCATTTAATGTAAAAATTTGTTAACTAGAATCTATCATAATTTAACGATGAAATTTTATTAGACTTACTACTATAGTCTAAGAGCATAAGATGTTTTATTTACTATACTTTTATTATGAATGTATTCAGCAATTTGTAAATCTCTTCACATCTCACATTATCAACATCTTAAACTTCATCATAGCTATCTCAGCATTATTAATGAATTTTGGTTAACTTTATTTTAAGGTTGTTTTCCTCCTTACTTTCCTTTTCTTGTTCCATCAACCGTGAGATGAAGATATATATGAAGGGCTTAAAAAGTAAAAGAATGCAAGCAACATTTGAAAGTAAGAAGTCAAGCATACATTTATTTCGTTTATAATACGAGAAAGTTCATATTTTTCACAAAGAAATATTTAGGTCCGATGTATCTCTGTACGAGTACACCATGTGAATATATCTCATATATGGTGCACTCCAGCTTAACGGACGCAGCATTCGCACAGTACTTTTACACATTTATGTACGTATTTTAAAAAGTTAATGTTAATTTCAAAGATAAAACTTTACTCAAATATAGAACATCAATTGGTTTGCATTCTGTGAAACAAATGTGACTGCATCTTCGAAAGTTTACAAATTACCATTTTCAAATTTTCGTAACGGAAGTAACATGGATTGGACACGATTTTTCAGTACTTAGGGAAAATTACATTTTCTGTGAGAGTAACAATATTTTAAGTCCTAAAATGTTTATTGTAATAGGCCAAGATATGTACTTCTTTACTATTGTAAACTGTCCAAAGTACTCAAACAGTTTTCCTGTGGCAATTTTTTAAAAGCCCGTAATCTATTATCGAAAAGCCCGTACTATTTTCAGATAATACAATGCTTTAAAACATTAAATCTAAATATTTTTATTTACGATCCAAATTTAAAATTAAAAATTCAAAGCTATTTATTTATTTCTGATTGTTGTTTTAACTTTAAATGGAAACAAGGCATTTATTGCATTGTTATAAACAATGAAATTACTGTTTTTATGAATTAATTCACGAAACAGGAACTTCCGGTTAACAGAAATAGGATAACATCCCAAATGGGACCATTATCTGATCATGTGCGAAAAATCA
>JAGDQP010018995.1:14813-30637 GCA_022664845.1 Lepisma saccharinum
ATTGTGGGTACAGAATTCAAAGGTACAGTTTTTACGGTGCACAGTGAACAAAAACACCAAAAAATGGAGATTTTTCAAACAAACGGACATGATATAATATGATATGATACATGATAAAATATCGCCACAGGAAACCGAAGCAAAGAAAACACATATAAGGGAGGAATAATCTAACAGAAAATATATCGTATTCATACGGAACATTACGAATGATCCTCTAGCTATGAACTTAATTGTAATGAATAGGCTTCCGAATATTAGTTTGACTGTCTTTCCAACACAGAAGAACACAGGATTCAAATTTCATTTCAAAGGTAGGTCCAGTAAAAGTGATTCTTAACTACATTGAAAGAGCAAGATTTCGGACCGGCAGCTAAACTGAATATTAATGAGAAAAAGATAGGAAACTCGTAAAGCCACCACATATCCATGACTACTTTAATTTGCGTTATTCGAGAAACAGCCACAAAAGTAACAGTACAAGATCATAAAGATTACTTAATCAAAGAAAACCGTGCCTATTACAAATGCGACCAGATTTGGGAACGCAAACGGGCCGCTTCCATTTGGGTGTCTTTTCACTAAAACCCTCAGCGTGTTCGTCACTTTATTACCAACAATATCACCATCGGGTAAATAGGATACAAAGTGGAGGAATCTCAAACCAACGGAAGACCACTTCCATGCAGGGTTTGCTTACAATAAATTGGTAATTCTTGCTTTAATCAAGCCGCCTGATTTAAATGCGATGAAAGCCATCCAAGCTATACTTGCAAATTATACCAAACAACAATTTCTGCGGGACTTGAAAAGAGTCAGACACACCGGACAACTGCCTTCATTTACCCCAAGAGACCAATGAAAGGACAGCCTTCTATTCATGAAAAAAATACAGAACATCTAATGATTCAGGGAACAAAACAACTTACTTGGAATAGCTCAAAGATAATTATTGTAGATTACTCCAACCTTCGACCAAACAGTCTTTAGAAGCAGTTTCTTTCAGACATGCCTTCGGAACCTGCGTAGTGAAGCGAACAAGAAACCTTAGAAATTTGCAATTGCAAAATTTTAGAGAATGTCGCTCACAATATGAAATACCTATTCAAGATTTCGTTTCTGAAAGTCCAACATTAAGCAAAGGTGACTAGTTATTATTGTGCAGAGAAAAGCCTCAGTTTGCGGGATAATAAGTCGACGTAATGATTTTTTGAAAGTACAGGACTTCCTAAAATTGAATTTATGCGGCAAACATACACTATCTGTATGTGTGTGTTAGAATATGTTTACACTAAACCCTCGTTTATTAGGAGCTCCGGTTTATGCGGAATGATTTACAAAAGGAACTAAAGTAAATTGTTGTCAGTTTAAAAATACCTGTACATCATCTATAACTGAGAATTCTTCGCAGTATAAATATGCACTGTTGTATTGTATTTGCTTTTAATTTATTAAAATTAATTTTGTCTTGCGAAATAAATTATTTTGTTACTATATTTGCAGGCACTTCTAACATGAAAAAATCTTAATTCTTGTGTGTCAGGAATTTCGTTTATGCGAAACGGGTCCAGTCCGGTCCCATCACGTTCGGACAAACGAGTTCACTTAGGTAAAGAAATGAATGGATTTTATGGTTACCATCAATGTAGGACATACTGGATAATTTTTCATATATAGGAGACACGGAAAGGTTTCACTAAATTAGTTTGAACATATAAAGCACATACTTCTCCCATTCCTTTTTATATCCTTATAGCTCTTTCACTATAGTTTTCATCTTCGTTTTCTTCTGATGAATCTATAAAACCTTGGTATCCACCGTGTTGTATAGCTTTCACTATAGTGTACCGCTCTCTCTTCTCTTTCACCTCCTCTAAAGAATCAAAATACCACACCCAGAGCATTCTTCCTGGAAGAAACACTGCTGGTAAATATACTTATATTGCTGTAAAACATTTTACAATTCTATGAAGAAAGAAATTTATGAGAATAAAGCAAACAAACTCTTAATGATGGTCATAACCCACATAGCAAAATGACGTACCAGGGGCATCTGACGGATCTCCTGGCAGGATATCGGGACGTCCGTAGGACGTCCTGTTTAAGTCCCGTTTACATTCATGGGACGTATAGTTATAATTAATCCTTCGTTAACTATACGAAGGCATATCCTTCGTATAGTTATAATTAATTAAATAATAATAATAGAAAGGTCGATTTAATTTATAGAAATTCCAGGTAGGTAATCCCGCACGGCTTTCCGGGGAACATCCATGGGACCTCCATACGAGATGAACTGTTTGTATTACCCACAGAGTTATCCAACGGACGTCCTTAGGACATCGCTATGGGATCTAAATGGGACGTCCCAGGGATGTACACTGCTATGTGGGAATATGGTCAATATCTATATTCAGCCGATTTATCTAATTATTTGAAGTTATCATTTGCGTGGAAGTATAATAACTTGAAAATTTATTTTATTCCGTATTATAAAATAAGCTTGTTGTGATTATTCTGCAAAGAAACTAAACGAACGTATATATTTTGGGCCAATGGAGAGAAAACAAACTGGTAGAACATAGTGCGTAGCTCATCCATAAAATCCGAGTATGGTAGGCTCTAGCGAGCATTTGGTTCATTTCAAAGACGGCTTGGAAACAATCGCAGAGCTGCGCAAGCAATAGTTAACTATTGCTGATTGAGAACCAGTGTCCTTGGTACTTCTGAGTACCTTGGGAAGGTAAAGGAGGTTGATCGTGGGACTGAGCACGCCACCTCACTTTGTGCCGTAAGTCCAGAATATGTGAAGCGTTACCTCCACATACCACATGCGCCGTTCACGGCGCGTGTGTATCGCTCAGGGGATAGCTTATTATTGCTGTTGTTGGAGAAATGCTACCTACGTCTTTTTGCTGCCCTCCGATGTAGTGTTGCTAAACACACAGTTTAAGTTGTTTCATTCGTTCATTCAAAGAGTTACCGATTAGACATCTAAATTTGATTATATTTGGTATTTCAATACTTCCAGATTGAAAAATAATACAATTCAGATTCAGTTTAGTTACTAAATAGGGTTAATAATTAGAATTATTACAATGGTGACATTTATGGTAAATTGGAGTCGAAGGATTGTCTATAGGGAAACAAGGATAAGCTCGTACAAACGTGTATTCCAAAAACATAAAAGAAGTTGTCGTTAATCCAAATAAAGTACTATGTCAATCGTAGATCGTTATTTACGCCCCTTCCCACGCATATCACACTTTCACGTCCCAGCATTTGTCTAATCAATCCGTTTTGTGCCTCCTCCTTCAGTTGAATGTTCAAAATAATATATCTTCGCCATTGAATACAGAAAAATAAAAAATAATCTCCTACATTACAACTCATTTTGTGTATGGTTTACCAATAGTTGCAAGAGAAACATACTTCTGACATCTATAATCAGTTCTCGACTGTGGAATTAAACAATTGATAGCTACGTACAGTCTCAAGGGTGCGATATCGAAGTTTGCGTACTCTTATCGATAAGTATGATATTTAGTAGTTATAGTTGATGCAAACTTATCCGATCAATATTAAGAGATTCTTCATTGTTTGTCAACTAGGCACTCTAGAAATTGAAAGTACTAGCTCTAAGCGTCCTGCTAAGCCACCAGCAGTGGACCTGGACACGTTGCAGTGGGCTGATGACATTATTCATGCGGATCAATGCGTCACAAGTCAGCAACTGGCCGCACAGCTTTCCGTTAGTACTGCTAGTGCAATTCCGATTTAACATGAATCCAGGAGACGTTCTTCTTCAACATGACAATGCTCGCTCTCACAGACTTCCAAACTCAGGAGGCAATCGCCAAATTTGGTTGGACAGTGCTCCCCAGCCCCATAGTCCTGATTTGACGTCGTAAAATTTTCACTGAAGAATGTCATACGTTTGGGCCACTAAAGGATACCCTAGATACGACAAGATTTGAACATGACGCGAACGTGTTTACGTTGGCAGTGTGAGCATGGCTACATTAACAGAACACGTGCTGATACAGAGAAGAAGCTTATGCCCTAGTTTAGCGCTGGCGTAAGGTCATAGATGATGATGTACACTATGCATATAAATTACATGCATAAAGGAAACATTTAGCTATACTATGAGTGACTTTCATACATTTTCCATAAATAGTTTCCGAGAGAAAAATGGAACATTACTTTCTGAGTGACCCTAGTTCCTTCATACCTATACTATTAAGATCTCTTTTTAGGATTTGCAACAAAATCTGCTTGTTTATGACGAATTGACGTTATGTCAGTAAATGGCGATTATCTACACACGTACGTAAGTATATTACTAATTTATGTCGAATCGCAATACATTGAAAGTATGTACCGTATTTAAATCAATTACCAAGAAATTGAGGCTTCTGATACTACTTTATGCAATTAAATGGAATTGTATATTCTGAAAATAGGTATTGGTTTTAATAAAAATGGAACAATATTCATATGCATGTCTTTATGTCAGTTTATTTATGTTGTAGTCTGGAATTTAGATATTACCCCAAATTCGAATTGCCATCACTGGGTCATATTTGGATAAACAGTCAGGAAAATAACCTAATCTACTATTTTCGTACATTTAGTATTTCTTAGTAATTGAAGCTGTATCGAAATGGCGATTAAGCTCAGAAAACTACGCAATATTCTCACAATACCAGGATCATAACAATATTTCCATTTATTCAATCCTAGAACTCACAATATTCCCATATTTTGGACGATTTTGTCTTCAAAGGAGTACTCGTTTTTTGTACTGTTTCTAAACACTCAAAGCAAGCACTTCAATCACTTGTAACTCTCAGTCACCGGTGACTCATTTTTATCCCATAGAAAAGACTGCACGAACCTTTCTACCCCGGGCTAAAATCGATTCTAGGTAACACTTAAATGCCGCGTACTGTAATAACTTCAATATACATATCAAGTATAAACTTAGGATATATCCACTACAATGTACTAAATTACGTGAACTAAAAATATAACGAATTCTTTTTATGGAGAAAGCTAACAAGAAAAGGACCTGCCAGTTTCGGTGTCGCTACACGAGTGAATATTGTGGGAGATTTCCGTCACATATCTTGTAATGTTTCAGAGAAATGTCAATAATTGTAGTTATCAGAACTTAATCCTGGACAAACGCGTATATATACCATTTACGTTATTGGAAGCTGTGAGTTTTCAGTTCCAGTGTGAATTGCGCGCATGCGCAGAAAGAAAAAAACACTTTTCATCATTGTTATACATCCAACACTGTTCAGGTGTTTACTACCGCCATTTTTATCGCTTATGTTAGCAGAAATAGGAAATTTCTCATTTAATATGGATTCCGATCCCTAATTGACAAATCGAAAAGTGTTTAAGCCTTGTATCCCGCTTAAATCTTCTTTTCTATCATTTGCACTCAGTATCTCTCAAAACTGAATGATGTATGTTTTTCTCAGTCAACTTATTGGAAATGAAGCTAGGTTGCTATTGTTACTAAAATTTTTATACAGTGCAGATTAGTGTTTCTCAACCTTTTTTCTGTTCCCGGCACAATATGATTTGTAGTGCGGTTCCGCG
Source organism: Lepisma saccharinum (assembly GCA_022664845.1). NCBI lineage: Eukaryota > Metazoa > Arthropoda > Insecta > Zygentoma > Lepismatidae > Lepisma > Lepisma saccharinum. The sequence goes on from JAGDQP010018995.1 coordinate 20,430, forward strand.
GCACACCTACGTACAATTTGACAACAATGCGGAAAACTTGGTCACTAATATTTTTATTGTAATGCGTAAACAAACTAATATTTTCCATATAAAATAAATATATTTAAGCTCATGAATAATTTTTCTTATTCCTTTTTCAAAATAAATATTGAGTGAAAATTTTTGAATTAATTTTACCAGCAAATTAAGTAAGTCTCGAAAGTTTTGCTGCACACCTAGCAAAAAAAATCGCGGGACACCTGTTGAGAATCACTGGTCTAGATTAAAAATTTAGAGCCGTTGAATGTAATTTTAAAATCTGTTTGTACCTACCTGTTTTATTCAAGGCGCAAGCCTGTGCTACGGTCTGACCCGAAAAGTAAAATCAAACAAAATCAAAGATTTTTTGAATCCGTTAAGAAAAGAAGAAAATGTATATTATTTTATGTACGCATATTCATTAAACTTCTTGAAATATATCGAAAACCCAAGTGGCTATCAAAATGATTGTGTTTTTGACTTTCAATCCTGACTTAAGTACCAAAACGTTATTTATTAATTGATTGATAACTGGTTTCAACAAAATCACTAAAAATTAAAACGAAAATATTGTTAACTTGCCCATAACCTTAAAAGCTAAAAGTAACTACTGTTGCATGCACAGTAACAAGGATCTTTAAAATTGAGAAAAAAGTTCTTATTTGGGCACCGAGGAACAACTTTCTTAGAAATGAGATATCATCAGTCTCATTTAATTTAAAATGAGAACACAACCAGTGCAAACCGACATGTTCTCATTTTCAATTAAATGAGAATATTGATATCTCATTTCTAAAAAAAAATGTTTTTCGGTGCACAGATAGGAACTTTCTCTCAATTTTAAGAAGTAGTTTTTTACTGTGTAATATGTAATACGTAACAATCTAAACACGTTTTAGAAGTGAGTGTGGTTTTAACGTAGGGTGGAAATATTACGTATTTCTTATATTGTTAACAAGAAAATATGATTATCGTATTAGTGTGTTAACGCCAGTGCACACCGGTCTGACCGTTAGCCTGTCTTATTGCTTTGTCACTCTAGAATTTCTACTTATCTAGCGCTTAATTCTTTAAAGCAGGGCCTTAGTTCCTTTCGACAAAAGCCAATTATATCTCATCTTACAAGATAGCAAAACAAAAAGGACTTGACGTACGTGCACCCGGTCATCACCTTGAACTAACATCAAAATGTAACAAGACAGGACTTCCTTTTTGTATTTTGAAACCCGAGTGAAATATTTGATGTGATGGCTCAAGGTTCAATAAATAACTCGGTGATATTCAGCGATTTTGTTCATGATTAATGGGGACGTTTTTGAGGTCGGTTGAGTTGAAATGAATTCCACCTTCCCAATGTTGAGGTTTCGTCTCTATGACACTAATTCGCTGTTTGCTTTTTGGCTTTGTTCCTTCTCTTTGTTGAAATTGTATCACGATGTTGGGGAAGGTGTTTAACCTCATTTGTCACCTTCAAGCTTTGGTTAAGCTTTATAAATTAACCGCTTGTCTTTATACAAGTCAATTGCAGTATTAAGTCTTCATAACGGTAATTTTACAACAGCAGTTTTTTTCGCCAATACAGTTTTATTAGTGAATTTACTTTACATTTATGACATTTTTATTAGCGAATCTTTTCTTATTTCTTGAAGGAAGTATTAATGTAAGAATAAAAATTAGCTATCAAATATATAAACAATAAATTTACATAATTTTATTTTACTTTGCTTTTTACCGCCTAATCTCGCAGCTTTCGTCTAAGCTCGTCACATATCTGAAGGACTACGTGTCACAGGATCACGTTTTGTGGAAAATGATGACATCTGGAATGCTTTTCTGGAAACAATCTCGTGTTTGTTTGATATGTCAAAAGATCCATTTTCCATTTAAGAAAATTAAATCCCATCCAATATGGCGGACACTTTGATCATGTATTCCAAAATGTAACCCCTTCCAATTATTGCCCTTTGGTGTATTACGATGCATCATTTCTTTGTCGGATTCTGAACTACTAGGCAGCATTGTGATTTCTGAATCGCCCTGTATATAGCCAAAAGTTATTGGTTACTGCGTCCTTCGTACGTTATCATACTGGAACGAACAGACTTTTTTCCTCACTACAGTTAAACTTTTACTTCATTCCTAGAATAGTAAACACTTTCTTAAAAACGTGTGTAGAAAAATCTAAAAGCTGTTCAAATAGTAATTAAAATTTTTTAAAAAAAGTATACAAGAATGTTCAGTAGTTGACTGATTTGGGAAATGGAGAAAAATATATTTTTCGTTCACAGTGTATGTAGGTAGTAATTATTTTTTAGTGGAAAAGAATTATACGTTTCCGCAATCCGCGGACTAGAGGACATGTTCTTGCTGTGAACCGGAAAGCTCTCGGATTGCTTTCTTTTGACGGATATTCATTAATTTCTTTGTCACGCTGTGATTACACCAGTAACTTGAATTAAAACCAGTGAAATTCTTATTCATTCATCCTCTCATAAATAAAGTAATGATTTTATGATGTACCAAAGTGATGCTTTAAAATATTATACACACAGATTCATAAAAAATGGTCTAAGGGCTGTACAATCTGGTAACATATTTGTCACAAGGACAACATAAGAAACGATCATTTTTAACTCTATACCTAATACTAGTTTGGTATTGTCGCATTGTCGAACGTATTGAGCTCGTAGCCCATCTCCCTGATATCAGAGGAAACTTGATCCATACTTGTTGTAAGCTTGCTAGTGGTAAAAAAGCGCGAAACGGGCTCTAAGCGAATAAAAATCGTAACTATCCGAAACGAGTTCAAACGCCAGAAAACATTGCTTCTGTAAATGATAGCTTGCAAAAACTCCGACAAAATCTGAACGCCGGTTATCTGTGTAAGTGGGAATTAAGAAATTCTCGTAACAGAACTTAATCAAAAAGGACCTGCATCTTTATCCTTACAAATTTTCTGTTCTGCATGAGCTAAAACTTTCAGACAAACCTGCACGTGTTCACTTCTGCCGGTGGCTTTTGATTGAAGTGGACTCTGGACTTTTGGATTCTCAGTTTTCCATTTCTTCAGATAAGACCCTGGTTCACCTGTCCGGGTATGTGAACGCACAGAACACGCGCTAGTATGCATCATCAGCACCCGGACCTTTAATAGTCGTTGTTGCATAATCGTAAGATTGGTCTTTGGTGCGCAATGTCCGGTTTCTGAATCACAACACGATTCTTTCACCAAATTGTTAATGCACATCGGTATGTTCAGAGTCAGTTTAATTCATTTGTGGATCAACTCACAGAATATGAAGGACTATATGGATATTTTCAGCAAAATGGAGAAACATCGCACACCACACTTGCAACCTTTTCCCGAGTTCATGAGATGTTCCGTTGGGAGAGGACAGTCAGCAGCAGAGGCAGTAAAATCCTCTGGCCACCACGGTCACCTGATTTCTCTCCCTGTGATTTTTTCTTACCTGTGGGGCAAGTTGAAGAATCAGGCGTACTCAAATAATCCACACACCCTGGAAGAGCTACAGCAGAACATTTAAAACGCTATTGCTGCCATCTCTCAGGCAGAGCAACTACGGGTCTCTGATAAATCGAGCGCAGCGCTGCATCGACGTCAACGGTAGCAATTTTCAACTGTAAGAGGCAGTTCTCCTATTAATTACCGAGGGTAAATTTACTGTTAAAATTATAAACATTTTCCGGAGCAGTTTTGGTTTGACCACCCTGAACAACCTAACCTACAGAAACTACCATGCATTCTATGTGGCCGAAACAAGTGGATCCTTAAAGCTTAGTATCAATAATCACCACGAATTATTCATCATTAAGAAACCCGGTGCCTTAGGTTCGCCGCGATTACCTCGCCGTTTTGAAATCCACTATGACTTTATAGATATTATACGTGCTTGCTTTAGTAGAATTTGAATTTATTATCCTCAACCTAGCCTTTAGGAATCTATGCCTCAGGTCTGGATACGAGAGGGGAAGGATGTGGGGACGAGTCTCCTAGGGCCTAAGTTTAGTGTACCATTCCGTCATTTGGCTCGTGTGATTGAGGGAAAGCCTGCAAAACCTCGTGGTCGGCGGTTGGTATAGAACCAGTACCTCCTGAATACGACGCCAAAGATCTGCCAATTAAGGTACAATCACTTAGTTTGCCTTATTATTTAGGTTTGACAAACAAAATTAGATACACATACAGAGAGAAAATTAAGATTAGACCGATTTTTCTTCAAATTGAGAGAAAAAAGCTCAATAAGTAAAAATATTCTATAAAATATTGAATCCTCCAATATTACAAGGAAGTAAGTCAAAAAACTGTAATCATGCTAATGGATTTCTTCTGTAATAAAAAAATAAGATTATTGTCTTAGATCGTTTTAACATTGGAGATTCAGTTAATATTCGGAATAAAGGGAATATCTCCATATTACTTCCCTGAATGATGGTGCTTCTTAACTACTTTGAAATGTCTTTGTTTTCCCCATTTGTGGAAGCAAATGGAAGCAGGGTTACCATAAATATAGGCACTAAAGAGGCTCAAGAAGCTCTCGATGTCTTTGTTTACCTCGTGTCACACGTGCTCTCCATATTTCTTCGTCTCTTTTGTGCGGATCAACCCACTGAAATTCCACGAACCTGGAAATTTTCTATATTGCAAAGATAGAAATCGAAGGTGTTGTTGAAAGTTCCCAACGTATATAGATTTATTATATAACATAAAAGAGTTTTTGTTTCGCCAACGTAGGATCACAACAGCAGAATTTGATAAAATATTGAACCTCTACTAGACGTAAAAGGTGCACAGAATTCCCATTTTCTTTCAGCAAGTACATTTCGTACGTCTGAAATGTGGCAGTTCACTCATTTCTTGTGTATTGGATACAAGTTTGATTGTGTTTTCCTAAACCACAATATCTGACGTCATTAGTTGCCAAGATATTACGTCATTTTGCGGCGATGATCGAAATATATGGGGTAGAAGAGTATAAGTAAGGTATCAGTCAGGACCTTGCTTAAGGAACCATCCGGCATTTACCTGGTGAAACTGGGTGAAACCTTTCAAAATGTTGGTAAGGATGGTCAGCTGTGGATTTAGAACCCTATGTACCTGGTCATTGCCTATCCAAAGTTCGCGACATTACCGCCTGGACTACAAGAATTGGATTCGATATGATGACTTTTTATCCGTCAATTTATTACCATCATTTTTGTGAATATCCTGTATATCGCGAGAAAACTAACGGATTTACGCTGTTCCTCGTAGCTCAGTTGGTTAAAATAATGGGTTCTCATCGGTTTCTATCGTCGCTCTCACCAGCTTGTTAGCAAGGCAACCAAACCCAACTTGTTTTAAAACTGTTCAATTATTAATCCGAGCCAAATGATCGCATACAAGAAGTGAATTGAGCAATTTGAGTACCTAAAGAAAATGAGATGCATCTTTTTTCTTAAAAGAAAAAAAGGTATATTGGTAGCTTTCGAATTGTGAACCGGGAGGATAAGTTGAAAATCACTCGGAATATGTGAGACAAGATAAAGAGATAGTATTTTGAAGACTGTAATTTTAAAATAAATTTGAACCAGAAAGATAAAAAAAATACATTTAACTATAAGAATCTATTACAGGAGGGAAATTAGATACATGGAGATGGTGTTTTATTTCTCTAAGATTTACTGATTTATCAATAAAAATGACGATCCATTTAGAACAGTTTTCGAATTTAGTAGTATCGTTCTCTACAGTATAATTATTTATTTATAAGTTTACAGTCAAGGAGTATATAAATTAACACTTTGACCCCAACTGTAATTGATTACAAACATTTAATATTTAGTGCCATCTTTACAAAAGCAGAAGAGATCACTGAAAATGATCGGAGCTTCGTTTCTTTTTTACGTTTCTTTAGCGTTGATATTTATTAATGATTGACCATTATTTGCAAATAAACAAGTTAATGGAATCTGCTACATTGCCATCTGACCATATACAACTTCCGGTGGATAAAATTTGTGTTATTTGCTTTAAAGTAACTGACACGTCAGTTTTGTTTGATTTTCGAGAGTTCCAAATTGTAACTATCGCTATTAATGCAATTTCCTCGCAGAATGTCAATAGACCATTCAATTCCTTTTTCTTTCTCTCAGGCTCTCGCAAACCAATATCTCTCTCGCCTCTCCCCAACAAGAATCCGTTTCGATCTCTTTAGAACTAAGAGTTGCTTTGAAAGAGGGACGCTAAATTAGTTTGTTAACTATTATAGAATCAAACTTTGATTTTCCACGGTTATCCATCCCTGAAGCCGAAAGTGATGGGTTCAAAATCCTCTTCCCTCATTTCGGTTATTAGTTTATCATCGCTCATTTTCAAAGCACAACAATGTACTGAGAACTATTTAACACTTTGATGCAGAAGTTTATTTATATTACGTCCTTAATACTTAATTTTCAATTTCCTTTTGAAATATCTTTCAAAATGATTTATTACAAGTTCTGGATTAATATTTGGCCGTCCTAGCTCAATGGTGGAGCACTCACCTCTGATTTATGAGGTATCACTGTTTCGATCTCGGATCATGCCATGTGGGCTTTGTGGTAAACAAACACTGTGTGCGTGAGGAGCTTTCTAGGAGTTTTCCCGCTTCCTACCACTTTCTTCATACCACCAATATTCTTCCAGCATCATCTATTTGTCCAGAGAACCAGAGTTGCCTAAGCACCTTAACGAAATTTCAAAATCTACGTAGTGGTTCTCTGTATATCAAATTGCTAACACTAAAGTATCGTCCATGCATCGGAAAATTAATATGTATAAGTTATGTGGGTCCTTCGCGCACATTTCGATAGCAGATATCCAGTAGACATAAAAAACGGCGCCATTTTGTAATTTAGTCTGGAACAGATCATATCAGATTTACAACAGCGCCGTTGCACACTTCGAAGATCTTAATATGAACAAATAATAGGAGAGAGGGAGCTTCATACACATCGTTTCTAGTATAATGTACTCAGTGATTCCGCCAGACTCCCCTGTGGGGGTGTCACTCACTCAAATCCTCGAGATAACCCCCTCAACTTTAAAATTGATACGGTAAAAACAATCGATAGAAACCGTGTAAAAATCGATTTACACTTCCCCAATTTTGCCTTTACACCCCGCCCCCCACTAAACTGAAAATCCTGGCGGAGCCCCTCAATATACTGTAAAACAAAGTAGCAAAGTCTTCTCAATTTATCTCACAGCTGTGTATAGGAATTTTTTCATTCTTAATGTTGTTCACGAGGTGCGTATTGGTTTTCTTTCTTTTCAATTAAATTATTGCTATCATGCTGGGCGTCTGATTTGAAATATATTTTGTGCGTGACCGAGGTTGAACTTCGATAAAGCAAAATCTCGTTAATGGACTCTCCTAAGGTATGGAAAGAAAGTGTTGTTCCTCCGTAGTTATATTTATTTGCCCCGGTAGGTACTCGTAGAAGATTGGAAAATGATTCCCTTGTTGGCTACATAAAATGTTCAGTACTGCTCAAGATATAGTTTCCCTTCTATTTCTAAAAATAGAATAAAAAGAAAAAATAAGGTAAAGCATATCCCCTGTGTAATACGCACGCGCTGTAAATGGCGCATGGGGGATGTGTAGGTAATGATCCACCTTCAAATAGTTTTACTGAACAAAGTTTGAAATTAAAGTTCAAAACATTATAATACGTATAAGACAGTTTGTTGTAAAGACTTGAAATTGAGGTTAAAACTATTATAAGAAGTTCAAAATAGCTTGATTTTAAGGACATAAAATTGAAATTAAAACTATTATTATACCTCCCAAATAGTTTGCTGCATAGAGCTTGAAATTGTAGTTGAAAATACTATATAATTCGTCCGAAATAATTTCCTGTAGAAAAAAAAATGAAATACAAGTTGAGAATACTATATTGCGTACCAAATTGTTTTATGTAAAAGACTTGAAATTTAAGTTAAAAATATTATATAACGCCTTAAATATGTTGCTCTAAAAGAGTTGAAATTGAATTTGAAGATGTAGTTATTTCAGTTAAAGTTGAGCTTATCAGAGTTATCGCATCCCTAAGACACCAGGAATGGTTTAACCCATTCAACAGAGTTATGTTCTACGAATATCTCCATGGGGATACACGAATGTCCCGAATGTTTTTGAAATCTGTTTGGTATATTCTACGAATATCTGAATATCAGGGATGAACGCATATGCTTGGTATATTCCTTGGGATATTCTAGGAATATGCGTAAGATCCACGTTCTTGCCGTATATCCTTTTAATATTTTCAGCTAGGAGTGTTATTTGCTCCCAAAATTTCTGAGATGGAATATTCCACTATTGACCTGTACTGTGTAAAAATGGAAATTAACTATAATGAAATATATACATTTTTTTTTCTATCAGATTTCAAAATCGATTAAAGAGTATGTCATGTGATCAGCGCAAAGATCCCCAACAACGTTTTATCAAGACCAGAATATTCTACTTCCTAATTTAAGTAGCTTTTGGTTTGGTATCACAGTGTTAAACCAAGACAGGAATAGCCGGGGTCGGACTTTGACTTCTCGCGCCAGAGGAGAGAACAATAATAAATTCTGAGCGCAAAGTCAATTAGAACGAAAATTTGGAAGTAGCTCACTTTATGGTAATGAAGCCACAAAATGAAAAGAAACAGCAACAGAAATAAGAAAAGTAGAATTCGCAATTGTTCGCTTTGATCCAAATGTTTTATGCAGGTAATAACGCCAAGCTGTTGAAAATAACATTCAACTAAAGAACTAACACTTGCGCTGTCAATTGGAAGTCATAAGAACAAAATTACAAACAGCTGAAACAGCTGAAAGTGACGCAACAAATTAATAGAACAGTTTTTTTTCCTGTCCTTGAGAAGGAAACTGCATTCGTATTTCCTGTTATTCGAGTTCCTTTTTTTTTCTAGTTTTTATTATCGATCGAGATTCCTTTTGCCTTCCGTTTTGCTGACTAACTTTTTCCTTCCTTGTCACTTTCAGTTTCTTTACCCAGCTCCACGTTTCTTCTCTTTTTTCTTTTTTTTAGCTATCAATTGGCCTTTTCCTTTTCTCTTATTTCCTCCGTCGGAAATATCCGGCATACTTCGGTTATCTTCGGTGCCGCCGCGTTCCTCTTTTATGTTATGTTAGATAGAGGGAAAAAAGGATTGGGAAAGGGTGTGGCTCGCTGGAGAAGTGGGGTTGGGGGAGCTAAAGAGAGAGAGAGAGAGAGAGAGAGGGCGCACTCTTAGCAAGGGAAAGGGCCGGTGGTCGGTCGATATTTTCAGCAGACGACGCCAGGGTGCGTTTTGTTGTGTGTTCTCAGTGCGATCCGCTACTATTCAGCTATCTTTTTTATTCTTGTTTTTCTTATTTCATTTTTAACGTTTTATTTATTTTTTTTTATCCGCAGTTGTGTTTTGGTGTTGTGGTGAGGAAGAATATATGGAAAAAATTCTCGATACAAGTAAAGGAGTTTATAGGGGAAAAAAGTTATGGGGAAAATATTCGTTTTTCTTCACAAAGTACAAATCGTGAGTGGAAAGAGAAAAAATTAACTTTGTAAGGTGAACATACTTCACAAATTAGTAATAATTATGAGTTCACAAAAGAAAATAATAATGATAATATCATATTTTCACAGTTAATTTCCTGAAAAGAATACATTTTAGAAAACCAACCGGTCACTGATTATATAGAATTGAGTTAGAATTGTACCCTATTTTAACACAACTCTTAAGAGAGCAGTTGGAGTTTCAACAGAAAAATGTGAACATTTATTATAACGTGGTTTAAATGAATGTTAAGAAAGAGGAAAGAAATTCGAAGCAATTATATGATTTTCAAATGATTCTTCAGAGAAATCTTACATTTAACATATTGGAACTGTTGTTCTTGTTATTTCTTACAAGCGAAATTATAAGAATCTCAATTATGGAAATCTATGAGGCTCATTTATGTCTTCTGACGTTGAGTGCCATCTACAGCTATTAACTTATAATGTAGAAGAGAGTATATATGTTTCTGACAGAATCCAAACTCAAAATGAAATAATTTACTCTCTCTGAGGAAAACAAATTATTACTTCAAGCCACTAATGCAGTATTCATTTGGTTTAACTGAGATATACCCTTGGAAAGCTTAGTCTTGATGGCCA
>JAGDQP010018996.1:0-35602 GCA_022664845.1 Lepisma saccharinum
TACGGTTCGCTGATGATATAGTCCTGTTTGCTTCAAGTGCAGAAGAACTACAAACCAGAATGGAAGAACTGAGTAACGAGAGTTCGAAAATAGGCCTTAAAATGAACTTATGTAAAACAAAAGTAATGTACAACCAACATGCTGCAAAGAAGGAAGTGAAGATTAACGGAGAGACAATAGGCATAGTTGATGAGTATGTTTACCTAGGCCAGCTTAAAACATCGAGTGCAAAGTTGACTGATGAAATAAATAGAAGATGTAAAATGGCGTGGAGTTCTTTTGGAAGACTACACTTTATTTTCAAAAGCAAACTTCCAATGTGTCTGAAGCGTAAAGTTTATAATCAATGTGTCTTACCTGTAATGATGTACGGCTGCGAAACTTGGACATTGAATGCGCAAACGACTCAAAGATTGAGAGTCACACAAAGAGCGATGGAGAGGTGCATGCTAGGAATAACCAGGAGGGACAGGAAGAGAAATGAATGGATTCGCGCACAAACAAAGGTAGAGGATGTAATCAAGACTGCGAAGAAGATGAAGTGGAGATGGGCCGGTCACATAGCTAGACGAACAGATGGAAGGTGGACGACAAATGTACTACAGTGGATTCCTAGAGAAAAGAAACGACCGAGACGACGTCCAAATGTAAGATGGGTAGATGAAATCAAGCGTTTTTCAGGAGCTACATGGATGAGGATATCAGCAGACCGAGATATGTGGAAAGAAAAGGGGGAGGCCTTCATCCAGCAGTGGATAGAAAACGGCTGAATATGATGATGATGATGTTCATATTAATTATTAATAATTGTTTTTTTTGTATTTTTCGTAGATTATCTTAAATTAGTGACCATGAGATCGTAGAGGTTAGATAAGGTTAGTTGCGGTCATGTATTTTTGCTACTAGAGAGATTCCCATTTGGAGCACTGTCTCGTGAGCATTCACTGGTCAAATCAAAACGAAGAATTTCAAAGACTAGACTGGAAAAAAAAAAATCACGTCCTGGAAAGGCAAAAGCTGCGGGCCGGATCTGTCCCGCGGGCGGTAGGTGCTATCCGCTGCACTGATAAAACTTGAATCAGGAGTGACAGGCCCTTCCGAAGTGGCACTTTATGCTCCGTTATGCACCCTTGCTTCATCGGATGCACCGTCGATGGTTATCCAAATTCTCTTTCAACGGAGAATTGAAGTGAACGGAGCAACGGAGGACCAGATGGTTACTTGATCCTCCGTTCGTTTGCGCGCTGCTGCCATGTTCTTTTTTCAAGGAGCTGTAATATATACACCGTCATTGTGTTAGTAGTGTTACTTCCTACCTGACTTGAGAGAGAAAACAAGATGAGACCACTGCGCAGTGATCATTAATTTGAATTGTTTGTGTGTGTGTGTGTGTAAAAGAATAATTCATCACCTAAAGATAATTGATAAGAACGAGTGACTGTTTCGAAGTATTTGAATCATTTGAATACCATTGTCAATTGTAAGAGCACACCCAGGAGAGAATTTCGGTTTCATTTTTTGACCTGATCCACTAGTTGACAGATGAATACTACGTGAAAGGCAAAGAATTACCGGTGATTAATGGTTTGTTGTTCCCTCCCTCGGTTTTCTCTCGCATTCGTCTAGTGAAAATAGGGTACAGAAACTGAGCATTGAAAAGCTTAAATACAAAGGGTGAGAGTTGCTCATTTTAGAGTAATTTGTAGCCCACTGACCATACTAGCAACAACAACAACAACACCTACAACAAAAACATTCATTAAGAGTTTGAGTCAGTAGCGTGCCTTATTTTCTCGATTATTATGAGATGTTACAGAATTAATATTTTCACGTTTGTTCAAGTCAAGTAAATGAAAAATTACATAAATTGAGAACTCTCAAAAATTAAAGTTTGTAATTGGAAAAGTTGGCATTTTGCATTTTTTTTCCCCCTGACCATTTGTTGAATTAATTGTTATTTATAGCTTTTAGGCATCTTTCTCTTCCATATTGCGTAAATCTCTGACCTGGATCAAGGTTCTCAGAATTTTTTAGAAGAGATAGAAACAACAAATAAGTAAAGGTTCCCACTCATTGATCTGCCTGTGCTTGAAAAAAGAGGTCCCTTAACGCAAAACTTTACAGACAAGATAAAATTATAAGCTTCACATACACAACACGTAAATCAAATTCGCTTATAGCACCCTGATTCCTCATTCCCTGAGATGAAGTTACTCAGTCCTTCATAGGCCTTCGAGAGCTTCTTCATAAAATAATGACATCATAAAATATTCATGCCACTAGCCCCTGAATTCTTGACGCCTAACTACCGTCCTACAGGGTTACCTGCATTAGTTTAGTTTAGAAATAACGACAAGGAAAACAGCTTCAATCTTGCACAAAAAGATTCTCTTCTTGCAACAGATAACAATTCTTCCTTCCAGGTTAAGAATTTAATTCCCGGTTTGGTCGTGAAACCCAGCAATTAAACCAGTGTCTTCCTGTTTCAAAGCTATTCAGATACATGCCCTTTTCCTTTTTTCTTCCTCCGGTTTCCAACTAAAAAGAAATACAGAACTACCGTTTGTCCATCACCAGTTCTTGTCAACTTGACCGTTTGTCGCCTCATCTCAGGGATTTATGAGTCACGACCGTACTTCACATGAAAAACAAACCAGCAGATGTATTTGACAAAGAAAGAAGGATAAAATATTATATGATGTCATATTTTCGCTTTTCAGAAAAAATCACAATGGATGTTTTGCCTAATATTTACGCTCTCCGCGGCCATATGTATGTGGGTCTTTTCATGTCTCCTCCCACCTCGTTCCCCCTCTCCTTACGAGGTATGTCGCCTATTTAAAAATTTCAATGACTATTATCTCTTTGAAGGAATGAAGCATTTTCTTCTATAATCATACTAGGAAACAAGACTGAATGAAGAAAGGAAGGAAGAGAAAATGCACCATCTCTTACTATGGGCATCCAGCAGAGTAGAAAAGGTGCATGTTTGTTCGTAGATCTTTTCTTGGCTTCTGATTGGTTGTGATGTATGTGACATGACAGCCAAGAAGGGATGTGATTGGCTGTTACCCTCCATTGTGTCCTAACGAAAGTGTATTGGAAATTGTTTTTGCAGACTTAACCGAAGGTTGTTCGGGAATGTTCGTAGATGCCGAAGTCTAGGTTTGTTTGATATTTTAATGAAAGTGTAATAATTTGATTAATTATTGAATATATCGAAGATTTCTGATATTTACCTCCATGTTTTCGCCCGCCCCCATTTGCTACTTGTCCACGCCGATTGCGAAAGCTTGTAGAACGCGCCGTGGTAGCTTAATTTTTTAAATGTCTTAATTTTTTACAGTGTATCAGACAATAATTTTTATTAACAAATATTTTAAGATTCATCATTTAAGTTAAACACAGCTATGTGTGTGAACTGAAGCGTTAGCTGAGCGTATCCAAAGCCATATTGTTTCCAGAGTACACAAATATAATCCAGAAACATTCTAAACGATTAGTAATAGCCAGGGACGTAACTATAATACCGCAAGACCCCGCGTTGTGGGGGAGGAGATACCCATGGAATTCTGCAGACGGTTTATAAATAGATGGGAAATGAGCTAATGGCAAATCTAACAAATGTTACGAGAGAAATCATCTCAAATTTGATTTTAAAACTTTTTCATAGATCGATTAGTTTCCGGGGAGTTTCCCCGGAATAATGCCTTTTTCTCCGATTATTTGTCTCCTCGGTTTGAAGAATAAATATCCTTCGCAAAATTTTATCATTTTTATTCGAAAACGACTTCTGTCTAAAGCTACGAGATATACTCTTTTCAGGAATTCTAACTTTGTATTCTCTACCTTTCGCAAAATCCTTGAACTGTACACTTTTTGTTATTTCACATTTCTAAAATAATATCAGGGATTTTCTGACTGACTTAAACACTCATTTCTAAACTCCAAATTCAAGGAATATGGATAAAAACTATTCAGAATGGAATAAACGAACATGCAATGGGGAGGGGGTGGGGAAGGTAGCCAAATTTGCAGTTGCTACAGGGAAGAATTGTAATTACCCTGAGTCTCCCCAGAATCACTGAAAAAATGTGGTCAGCTTATGCTAGGACAAGGTTACTAAAAAGTTCCTTGCAAAGAAGGGGGTTGTGGCTAAAATTCTAGTTACGATACTGGTAATAGCATATGGAACTTATTTTTAAATCCACTGAATTTGAATTTTATTTATGGCCTTTAGTCATCTAAGACTCAGGCCGGGATTGGGGAGGTGCAAGGATTCGGGAAAGTGTCGGACAGGGCCTCTGTTGAAGGTGCCATCCTGGCATTTACCTGGTGTGACTGAGGGAAAACCTCAGTCAGGATGGTCGGCCGCTGGGATTGAACCAACGACCTCCCGAATGCTACGCTAACTTTCTACTACTTTTTTTTTAAAAAAAATGATCTAATCGGCTTTAGTATGCCATGTTTTCAACTGTTTCTAAACTGTGTATGCTGTTGTATGTTAAAACACTCACAAACATCTATGCCCGAGGTGGGATTCTTACCTACGATCCTTGAGTCGACAGACTACCGTGATAGACCGCCCGACCCGCGGATCGTCTACCACTGAGCTACGGCGGCTCGGTTTAAATCCAGTGGCGACTTCAACAGTACCTTCGGAACTGTACAGCTATTCCACGGAGAGCTTTCTCTGGAAGAAACCCTAGGCAAGCACTAAGCTAACTGACATGACAATGCTTGTGAGATATTTGTCACTGTTAGGTACTACGTATTAATAACTTTAACAGTCAGTTGATACAGTATTTAAATTTAAATGTGACCAATTTTGTAGAGTGGTTTTTGTTTATCCACAGAGCAAAAATGGAAGTATATCGGACTACAGCAAGATTTAGCCTGGCCCGACCAGGTCTTTGGAAACTTTAAGTCAGACCAGGGCCGAAATCCACCGCTGAGAGCAATTATATATTAGTATCCAACCTAACTTCTTGTAAGCCATAAAGTGCAAATATATGTGAATAGATTACATGTTTAGTTAATCCATAAGTTTTAATATATCTCGCATAAAATACCCGCAAAGTGAATTGGGAATCTTGTACTATCTTTCAAGAAAGTAAATCCCGCTTGTTGGAGGCGTTAGAATCGAATTTTCCAACTATGAAATATTTTGCAATGCACATGCACACTTTCAACTACTTGTACTCAGATTCTTTGATAGATGTGTTTTGTTTGTATATTCCAGAATACTTCTCATACATAACAGACATAATAATAAAAGATAAGATAGAGAAAACACAATCCTATTAGTTAATAATTAAACAGAAACATACTCAGTACGTAAAAATCAGTTTGTAACTGAAATGAGAAAAACACTTTCACTATATTTACCATGATGTAGTGTTTAGCGAGTTAGCGTTCTACGCACAAGGTTATGAGTTCGATTCCTCACATTCCTCTTTAGTTTCTTTTTTAAGCGAACAACACTTGAAAACATTAAAAAAATCACCTTTGTTCTTCACCCATAACTAACCATTCTATTTGTAATTGCCATGAAATATATTTTAGGTTCGTAAATTAACAGCTTTAAACTCGATAATCTTACTTATAATGTTTCGAAGTCTTTAGGAAAATTAAAATTTATCTTAGTGACTTCTATCTTACGGTCAATCACGTATTATTTTTTTTTTATTTTTTATTTATGAAACATCAATTTAAGGCAGCAGAGAAAACAACGATTATACACAGTAACCCAGTCTAACCCGTAAGTTGAAAAAAATGTAAACGCATTTTACAACTAGGAGCAGAAGCGCACAACTCGTTCTTTTCCTCGCGTCTTCCAAATCAATTTTAACAATTTATTACTAGATGGCTCTGTCTTTAGCATAGATTTGCACTCGTCCGAACTACAAAAGCAATCTAGATTCGAATTTCTTGAATAGAGAATAGCTTCGAATTATCAATTTTGTATTTCGTTTCTGTGTAATTCCTTCGCACGTTGTAATGTTGAATGGTTTTGCATTTTCATTTCATTTTGTGTATTTTATTTCTGTTTCCTGTTGCTAGAGGTAAAAAATTAGCATTTTCCTTGCCTGAGAATTGATAATATACAAACAGCAAGCTCTCATGTGTCCAACATATTTCTCAAGTTTTCAACAAATATTGCGTATTAATCCCGTGAATCAGTTGCGGGACTACCTGTTGAGGAGCAGCGGGCGGACATTTCAGGTGGGATTGGGCGTAAACTGCGGAATTGCTTAACTAAGAAGATAGTGTTAAACATAACGTGCACATCATTTATAGTAGAACATATTTTATTAGAGATGGACGACGCCAAAGCAAGGTAGTAAGGAACAATTGTTTCGGCAATGCGAACATGAAAGAAAGATATCATGTAATGAAAAATTAACAGGAAATATTTGTAGAACAATTTATTTATAAAATTTTAAGATATTTCTTCTTAATTTCGAAAGAAATTGTTTAAAAGAACATACAAGTTTATAGTTTTGAGTCCCCTAAACCACTTTACTTAATAACGTACATTATAAAATTCAAATTTTATTTAAAACCTTCAGAAAACTTTGGCTCAATCTACATGTAATGTATAAGAAGAGCATTATAAATACAGCGTTTGCCTGAGAAATTTGACCAGAATTCTGATTAAGCCTTAGCATACAAATGTTAGCTTTTTCAAATAAGAACTTTATTTAAATTTAAAAAAAAAAATCTAAAAGAATTTTGAATGTGTTAGAACTAAATAAATTTGTAAAAGCAATATTTTCATTTTAGCTTCCTGATAGCAATCCAGAAAATGAGTTAGACACTGATGTTAAATTTCAGCAAGAAATCTTTTATATAACTTGAACGATGGAAAACAAATTACATGGAAACAAAGAGACAAAACTCCTTACGCATCCTTTTATCCTTTATCCTTTTTGTCTGTTTTATGTATATTGAAGTCACATTTTTAAATGACATAATTATAAATGAATTCATGAAATTGGAGTATTTTTAACATTGCGTACTAAACACACAAGTTGATATAAGGGATTGCGCCACGAATTTCAGTTTTGGGTGGGGGTGTAAAGTCAAAATTGGGAGAGTGTAAGTGGAGATTTTTTATTACGTTTACGATTTTTGGCCGTAAAAATTTTAAAGTCGGGGAGTGCTCTCGAGAATTTGGGGAAGACACTCCTACAGAAGGGGGAGTCTGTTGGAATCACTGTTCGGAGTCCACGTTAAACTGTAAGTCCCGTCCATGGGACGTCCTCTCTTTTCGATTGAAGTAAATGACAACGCCTTTGGCTAGATGCAGATTTCGGAACGCAGAGCTAAGCATGATATTTCCAGAGAGGTGAAAATCCCAACCATTTAGCTCTACAAATTGAACACTAAACTGCATTATAATGTAACAATAGGATAATTTTATTACACCTAAGGTCTAGGTAGCTCTGAATTCAGCAATAATAAAACACATGACCATAAAAAAATTCCTTATTCGCCTGTAACATGCTATTACCGAAATTTATACAAAGTGAGTCATGAATTTGTGAGTACGCATGAAGAATTATACACCATACCAAAGCCACTTTACATTTTATAAACCAACTTAAGATTGTATAGATCTTTGATAACTGAATAATTTTCTGGAAGTTTCGTACGGTTTTGAAAAGCAAGTTTACTTGGTTCTTTATATTTATTTTATTTTAAACGTCTTAGCGCACTTTGCATATTTTTTTTAATGAAAATGTTTCACGTTATGGTCAGCTTGGTTTAGAGAATTCAATTTTTAAAAATCTTTAACAAATTTTAGTACTGTTTAGACTCTCTAGATAAGATTTTTATTTCCGAGTCGAACTCAGCGACCTTTGAAATTTTAAAATATGAAATTTCATAAAATCAAATATTTTAAAGTTTACTCAAGTTTCCGTAGTGAGGAATTTCCGATACGTAATTTTTCAGTTCAGAATTATACTCAGCAACCATTGGAGCCCTGAGATACGAAACATAGAGGAACTTAGATGGGATTTTCAAATTCAAATGCATCGTGTTGCTCTCGTCTTAATTTCGTTTTTTTTTCTTTTTACTTAAATATCGATTCCGGAAACTTTGGAGTTTCTATATATTAATTTTCACTAAAATTGGACAGGTTTCAAAATGGAACAATTTAGAGCCACACCCACTGTTTGTTCCAGTCATGTTTTCGGGAGAGATTTGCCCCTGGGGTTTTCAAGAGCCTCCCGAAAGAATTAGTTTCAACACTAGTATTAGTCATACGTATTCTGAAACATGAATAGCACTTTCTATAAATACTGTTCATGTTCGTTTGAGGTTAACTAAGGAAATACGACACATTCTTAAGTATAATTATTGTTATTTTATATTTTTAGCACATCGGACTCAATATGTATTATTTATAACTTTTGTGACCTTCATGGCTTGATTTAGGTCCCCCGAGCAAATTCTTCTGGAAGAAACACTGGCCACACCGTTAAGAGTTGTAATTGAAGGCAAAATATTGGTGTTCGTAATTCAATCATTTCAACTTTCGAAACGATTTTGGAATTCTTAGATATGAAATTTCACGTCAATCAGATACTTAAAAATTGAAGTTTTGTTCTGATTTTATCTTGCATTTTTGAATAGAAATTTCTTAGCTCACGCTGAAATCAGAGTTTACGGAGAATCGTTAAATACTAGAATCGTAGAAAATTGGAAGAGCGTTCGCTTCTAGTGAGAAGGGTACGCGGTTCGAGACTTTCTCAAATCAATATTTTCTTTTTACTTTTCTCTAGTAAAGTGCAACTGTTATGTGTTACAGTATACTTTTGACATGTAAATAATTGTTAGTGTTCTGTAGCTTCTCGTTTTCTTATTAATATTCTTTTTTACTTCATTTGTTTAAAAAAATAAGCAAATTTATATGTATAGTAGATTTTGTGTTGTATGTTTACATAAAAACAGAAACAGTATGAAAAAAGATTAAATAAACAGTTGAAATTATTTTTATTATTCTTATTCTTATATACTAATTACAATTTGCTAAAACAACAGGTTAAGGAAGAGTACAAAGAAGGAAGGCGTAGTTATTTCAAGGAATTAGAAAAAAACCTAAGAGGTAATCCAAGGTTCTTTTGGGTCCAATACAATAAAGGTAAACGAAACAAGGGGGTTAAGTCCATAATTATAGATGATGAAGTCACTACGGATCCCACAGTAATAGCTGAAACATTTAAAAATATTTTTTAAGAAACTTTACTCTTAATAGTAGCAGCTACGATATTGATCATGTTTAAGTACCGCACTGTAACACAATAGGTATACCGAGAATATCCTCGATAGATGAAATAAAAGCCATACGGAAATTGAAGGCATGATCGGCTATCGCATCTGATAATATCCTCAACTATATTATTAAAGCTTGCAGTAATTATTTATCCCCACTATTAGCAGGGATCTTCAATAAATCCTTAGAACTAGGTCAGTACCCAGAAGTATGGAAGGAAGCTTTAATAATTCCTATACACAAAGGTAAGTTAAATATTGAAAACTATAGACCTATCTCAGTCCTAAATGGATTTGCAAGAGTTTGCGAGTCAATTATAGAAGAACATCTTAAATTTAACCTTAAACATGTGTTTCACGATAATCAACATGGTTTTCTAGCAGGTAAATCTATAGTTACAAGCCTGAGTCACAGAAGTTTTCAGGTAAAACTTAGCAATGCAGAAAAAATAAGAAACAGTATACCTCGGGGCTACCCTTTGGGTCCACTACTGTTCAATATATTTGTTAAGGATCTCTGTACCACGGTTTCTTATGCAATCCTATTCTCTATGTCGACGACTTAAAGTTACTAGGAAAGGTTAAAAGTAGAACTGACATTCAAAAAATACAGATGGATATCAATAATTGAGACAATTGGTGTCAACTCAACAAAATGAAAGTTAATACTAGTAAACCAAACTTAATAAGTTATATTCATAAACAAATTATGTGGTTAGTAAACATATATTGAGGTCAGATAGCATATTAAAAGCTCACACCGTTAAGGATTTGGGAGTGATATTCGATGATAAGCTTAAATTCCAAGAGCATCTTACTGTTGTCACGATGGATTGTAAGAAATTAATTGGATTTATATTTAATCAGTGGGGTGAAATTGTCAGAGCACAAACCTATGTTCTACTGTACAAGGTTCTTGTAAGAACTAAGCTGGAATATGCTGTTAATATTTGGAGTACTGACACCAAAACATACACGGAAAAAGTTGAAGCCATTCAAAAATTCTTCATAAGATTGTTATGCTATAAATGTAAACTTTCTTACTACAGATACAGTTATAATGAATGGTGTGAGAATTTACAGTTAGAACCTTTGTACACAAGGAAAAAGGGAAATGGAAAGTAAATTAATAGACGAGATCTTAAATAACAAAATTCAGTGTAAATATTTTTAGATAATTTAACAATTCAGGTACCTATGTATTTTACTAGAAGGCATAATCTCTTAAAGAAAGAAAACAAGAATTTGCTGAATAGAATGGTTGACCGTTATAATGAACTTAATCCAAATTAGTTAGATTCTAATAGTGGTATTAATCATAACGCAAGTTTTATGTACAATTTGTAAATATTTTATGGTGTCGTGTACTGATCAATGTTAATTTTTTTCAATTTCTGCTCTACCTCAAATGTATTTTTTGTAATGTTATGTAGAAGACTAGTGTTGTATAGACCTACGATCGTTCACAACACTTTAATAAACTATTCATTCATTATTATTCTTGAAGTGCAATATACTTATTTTAAATAAATGAGTCAAAATGAAGAATACGAATAAAAGAGCAAAAAGCAGTGGCATAAAGAATACTGTAACACAACATTTTCTAGAGGAAAAGGAAAAAGGAAGATGACAAGGACTCGAACTGCGAACCTTTCGCATGACAAGCGAGCGTAAGACTATGCGCCAAGAAGAGTAATTGCAGCACAAAGCGTTTCGGAGATATCTTTCTCAGAGTTTTCAGATTTTAGGCCCCATTAGTAGAGAAACTATAAGGAATCAGTAGGCCTACATTTACACGTTGGACACGACTTTTGAAGCCCTTTCATAGGAACCGGATCTCACCCAGAAGTAGGAATATCATATTCCGGTACCTAAATGCTAAGAAACTTTGCACTCGTGGGCCGAAAAGCTCTTTATTTAACATGAAATATCTCCTGAAGTTCGAAATATTGCTACATTTGTAGTAATGTTATGGTTGAACTGCACAAATAGCAAATAGAGCGCGAAAACGTTTTCCAAATTACAGGAAATTATTTTAAAATAAGATCTGAACAGTTTCTTTAAACGAAAATACCTCTTACAATGTATTCTATGTGTTTTATTAATGATTTGAAAATCTCCTCAAATTCACCACTCGACAACATATTTTAATAAGTATTTGAAAGCAATTATAATAAAGAAAAAAGTGATTGTGTTTAAATAATTTTGAAAATAATGTTAAAAATTATTTCATAGTTTTTTTTTTTTAAATCATATTATTCCATTCCATTTTTTTAAAAAAAGTCTTACTTTGTGTTTCGAAAAGAAGTAAATGCATTTCTAAGATAATTTAATATAGGCCTATCTGTTTTTAACTACTTAGAAACAGTTTCCATTATTTATTTGTTACAACGTTAGATTATATTTCATAGATGAAGTATGAGGTATTTTGACGGAAAGCAATAGCATTGAATTGAAATAATAGAAAAAGTCTGATTTGTAGATTTTGCAGTAGTGGGTAATATGGCTGCCAAAGATGGTTGTTTAAAATTTAAAGTATCTTCCTTATTATTATTATTATTTTTTGCTAAATTCATGAAGTTTATATATTAGCGTAATTTTCGGATTATAAAGGAAGTCTAAACGAGAACCACGCTTTATAGCTATTACAGATCATCTATGATCTTGACAGAGAGGTAGGCATTTTACAAGATTTAACCGTTGAACTTGCTGATAAGAGCTTAGGGGAGCATTTATGACAGTGAGACTCACTCGATCATGACATATACAAGCTGACGTAACTCGATTACCCATGATTCTCTTTTGCTTAACTGACGGCTGCCGAATCTTTATCTACACGAATTTATTGAAAGTTCAAATATATACAGTTAAAATAAACATCAAGATGGCAACCGGTTTCGATCTTGCGACCTTCAGCGCAGAACGCCATCACCTAAACAATTGCACTGGTGAGTCATTGCCTTTCTTATTTACTTTCACAATAGATCTTTTATTAGTTGCTTATACACGTTCGCACCACTGTTCCTTTTTTGTTTGTTTTGTAGCTTGCCCGTCCTATTAGCACGCATTCAAACGTCTATATCATATGAGAATTCCTTTGCAATATATCCCCTCTTCATTGCTGCCACAGTGACTTGAAAATTAAGCACTAAACATGCGATGTTTGCCTGAAGCTTAATTTTTCATATTGAGATTAGTTTCCAATATTCTCACCACGGTATGGGATTTACTTTCAAGAAAGATAGTACACAACATACGAACGTTCTTTATAAGTGCCCATTGGTTGAGGGCCGAGTTACGTCATCGTTTGGACTCTAGGAGACAGTCGTCTGTACCCTGCAGCTATTTTGTCTCAATAAAATATTGCAATTTTCTATGTGGAACTTGATAATATTCTTTAGTACTGGTATTAATAGAGAACGATTCTCTTTGGAAGAATTCTAAAATGACACCTCTGTCATTTACAAATACAGATACAAACGAAAGCTTAATTTTAAACAACTAATTATGAAAACATTTACAATTAATGAAACGCGCCGTATACCTGACATCTCTTGATCACAACTGAAATAAATGTTTTTTTTTTGCAGAAGATAAATCCAATCTTTGTACAGGATAACATTAACTAAATTAGTGTGTCACTGAATAACATTTGGATGTTATGATTCAATGAATTAGTATTTGAAATACAGTATATTACTGACATTTATTTTACTTGCTATATTTATTTATTTCTAAAACGATTAAATTTTTACTAAAAGCATTATTATTATTATTATTATTACGACTTAACACGTCTCAGCAAATGCTGGGAAACATTCACCTATCCAGGAATATATCAACAGGACTAAGGTTCAATCATAATTTTTCAGACTTGATGACATGAAGTTAAATTTCTTCTAATTATTTAATAGGGTGTTCTGGAATTATGGCAGTTATGGATATTAGTAGCGGACAAATATTTAAATACTTTTTGCTGCCATATAAATTGTATTTCTTAGATTTTACTTTTGTCATTATTATTATCAACCGAGTACTTGGAGGCATGGTAATTTGCTGGTACCTAAAGCGGATCTATTCAATCGAAATCACAGGATATGCCATCCAAAGTGCGGATTTTCCTTTGTCTTCATCAGTGATTCAAGGCAACTGTCGGAATGGTACTTGCAATGAAACGAGGGCGTTTTTTTTAATAATTTACTTTCTCATCATTTAATTCTGTTATGTACGCATATATAAGTTATTTTTGGACTGTATTTGAAAATATTATCAATAAAAATAATAAATAAATAATATATAAATGTTATTCCTATAATAATAATAATAATAATAATAATAATAATAATAATAATAATAATAATAATAATAGTGGAATAAGAAACGCAGAAGACAGCCATCGAATTTTACTCATGCTGAAGCGTCATAAGCTGTATGTATGGGCCATTTTAGTAACTTTCAACTTCGGCCTTTCACGATTATACGAGTGCAATGCTTATTACAAATCCACAAACATCCATACCCAAGGCAGGATTCGAACTCGCGGCTTTGGAGACGCTGGTCTAACTCCCTTGACTATGCAACTACTTCGGTCGGCGACTTGAAAGCGTATCAGGCTAAACAATTACTCCTGCTTCAGCATAAAAATAAGATGTATATTGTACATAACTTTTCAATCTTATTGTTTCCCAGCTACAATACATAACACGACCAGAAAATATTGCACGTTTCATCCGACATGTGTGGGTCTATTGGACAATATAAATTTGTTGAAGAGATATGTTAATACAATTTTAAAATTTATTATTATATGTTCAAGGTGTAAATTACAGAAATGGACCTGGGGATAAAGTACCATCCCGTATGGCCGGTTCCACAATTCGAACCTAGAACCTTCCAATTGCGGAACAAGCACGCTATCATAGCTCCAAGCTCCATTCATTATTACTCAGCTTTTATTATATTATAATAAAGTTCATATTTAAATAAAATTCATATTTAAATATATTTCCTTCGTACGTATGTATTTCAAACGACAAAATACTCAAAACAACGATCCTGTACTAAATATATTTCTAAGTGGCTGGTACACTGCAAGAAATAGCTTTGTTAATTCAACACAATGTGGTGTCCCAGCGTGACTACCACTTTTTGTGTTAAATCAACACAACACTCGGTGTCGATCTCGGTACTGGGAGAAAAAATACGGTTGTAGCAAGATTTGAACATGGGTTGTTTAGTTAGAAATCGAGCGTTTTACATACTTGGCTAAATCGTCAGATAGAAACGGCACAAGATGCAAACGATATTTAAAAAAAACAACATTGAATTAAACGACTACACTATAGATTTAAACACTGTATGGGATCAAATATATGTTCCTGAATCCCAAAAACAAACTAATTTACTTGCACGACTTATCCCATGGTTTAATCACTTCCTATTTGTCAATTGGGAACCAGAATTCCCATTCATTGAGAATATTCAATTTCTATTAAATCAAGCATGATGGTGACAGCCAAACACTTGAGCAGCATTATTTCTTTTTTTTTATCGTAACAATATGTTAAATTCTGTGCTTGCTTTCATAGAAATGGAACATATTCTCAATGAATGGGAATTCTTATCCCTAATTGACCAATGGAAAAGTGATTAAATCATGGCATAAGTCGTGAGAGTAACTATGTTTGTATTTGGGGTTCAGCCACATTTTTTTTAACCTCTACACTGTTAGAATCTAGTATTCATTCTGTCTGACGATTTAGCAAAGTCGGTAAGACGATCGACTTCTAACTGAACAACCCATGTTCAGATCTCGCTGTAGCCATAACTTTTTTCTTCTCCCAGTACAGAAATCAACACCAACATAATAGTCAGTCTAGCATCAAATTTTTATCAGTGATGCCGCAGGGTGTCTAGATTCAAATGCCATTTTCACTTTGTTAAATTTCAGTGGGACATTTCCTGTTTCAGCACCCTATATGCAAAATATCCATATTTTTTAATTCTATATATTCCTTAACAAGCAAGTGACTTTAGCATTTAATTGCTACTACTCAATTTTTCTTTAAGTGTGAATGTATGTAATGTGAGGAAAAACTGCTAAAATCACCCTAAACATCATTACTGTATAAAAAAAAATTATGTAGTCGCAACCCTGGAAGATTTTCCTTTCTGTACTAGCAATTAATTTCTAGAATCACTCGCTGTAACCTTCCCGACCATTTGCCTTTCCAAATGTTAGGAATATATTTGAAACTGAAAGTGTTCCACCGAAATTTAACAAAATTAAAATGGGATATGAATCTAGACACCCTGCGACACCACTGATAAAAATTTGATGCTGCGCTGACTATTATGTCCAAGGGGAAATGTATCAGAGAAATTAACATGGAATTGTATAATACGAATTATGGACATTTTGCATATAGATTGCAGAAACAGGAAATGTCCCACCGAAATTTAAAAATATGAAAATGGCATATCATAACTTTATTTTTGTATGGGCCAGTCTAGTAACTTTGGACTTCGGTCCGTCACGATTCACCTTTAGCTGTTAAGTGTTAAAATCCACATTGATGCCCCTGCCGGGACTCGAACCCGGGACCTTCGAGCCGATGGCCTACCGCCACAGACCGCTCGGCCACCCGGCCGGTAAAATGGAATATCAATCTAGACACCCCGTGGCACCACCGATAAAAATTGGATGCTGAGCTGAATATTATTCCATATGGAAATGTCCCATAGAATTTAGGATGGAATTATATAATTATGGACAATTTGCATATAGGGTGCCGAAACAGGAAATGTCCCACGGGAATTTATCAAAATGAAAATGGGATATGAATGTAGATACCACGCGTCTTTAGTGATAAAAATTTGATGCTGCGCTGACTATTGTGCCCAGGAAATGGCCCAGAGAAATTAGCATGGAATGTATATAATAAATATTATGGACATTTTGCATATAGGGTGACGAAACAGGAAGTGTCCAACCGAAATTTAACAATGTGAACATGAGATATGAATCTATACTTATCTCGTCACATTTGATAAAAATTTGGTGCTGCGCTGACTATTGTGTCCGATGGAAATGTCCGAGATAATTTAACCTGGAATGTTTATAATTAAAATATGAACATTTTGCGCATAAAGTGCAAAAAATATTTCTATATTTTCAGGCGTATATAATATAAAAAACATCTTCAATCTTATTTAGTTAGTCCTGAACGGATCCTTCCAATTTTGTTCAGGAAAGTGAGGTTTTACCTTGTCTTGGTTATTTAAATTTTCGGAGAATGTTTGCTGAAATTCAGGACAAATTAGCGTCCCGGGTGAACGCTCAGGAATTCTGGAGTTGCTCTGACAAACCTACCTCACGAGATTGCTGACATGAAAAGAATAATATACCTTCGACTGTATACATATCCTTCGTTTCGGCGCTATAGGCTGCCGAAACTGTAGTGAAATTAATTTAGAACTTGATATTTCTAATACTATTAACAGTAGAACTGTGGGCTCAAGTTACCCTTAAAGAACTGAAACATGCTCTATCGAAAGATGTGTATTCCAACATTGTGCAATAGGGATTCACCAAAGGTAGTAGGGCATTCCCAGGTATTATTTTGCGTGAACAACCACGGCACTTTCGGTTACCATTTAGTATATAAAAATTAAATTATAAACCGAATCCTAAACTTTGTTTAAAATACATTGTTGACCCAACTAGAAATGCGGGAAGTTTTTCTGTAAAAATGTTGGCTTCTGGAGCAACAAACCTCTCCCACGCTCATCCTCTAATTTCTTATCATACTTGTGGCGTGTCTCAACATCCTTATTTTCATGATGACCTATATCGTGTTCTTTACAACGATTCCTTACAACGATTACAACGTGTTTTTTGTATTTTAAAATTCCTGTTCTAACTCTTTTCAGTCTTTCTTCGAGCTTCGTATAGGGGCCACAACACCTAAACCCAGGTATATGCATTTCAGGAAACCTTTTACATTTAAAATATCGTTTATTAATCCCTTTCCCATTTTCTCATTTTTCCAAAATCTAGGAGGTAGCATATTTATATTTTTAATTAAATAACCAATATCCTTAGGATCGTTTAGAATAAAATCATATAATTTTGACTGAACATATCCAAAATACTAACCTTCTCGTTATACATATTATCATTCCCTGCTAATTCTTCACCAGCCAAAACAATTAAACGATCAATTAACTTCCTGGAATCATTAATCCATACAATTTCCTTTGGTGTTTTTGTGTATTTTAAAATTCCTGTTCCAATTCTTGTTGGACTCTCAGGATCTTATTTTATATATTTCTCATAAATCAGTTTTATATATTTTGTATACTTATAACCACGGTTTGAATTAACTTTTCTACTTCTGTCGTAATTCTCAAATACAGCATTAGAGTCGAGAATAATATCTGTATAATTTTCTAAATCATCATTTTTAATTAACCCTTCATCAGGTTCTATTTTCGTCAAAAGCTCCGACAACCCGTTAGTTCCCGTATACCGCTGTGTGCCAATAACTAAATAATCATTAACACAATTTACATCCTAACTCCCAATTTTACTCCTTGTCCCATTAGATGGATCTGGATGTATCCCAAATTCTAAATCTCTATCTTTTGAATTTAAATAACGTGTTGCAGTAACCCCTAGATGAGTAATTTGGTCAATCCCTTGAGCTTTATCTCTTATTCGCTTTCTCACCTGTTTATCTTCCTAAGACAGTGCCATCTTCACCTTCAATAAAAGAAGTTGAAGATGTTGTTTTATAAGGAACTAATGAACGTATTAAATTTTTGTTCTCTTGTGTGAGCTCTGAAAATCCTTTTTTCTAATATATTCCCAACATTCTCAACTGTGTCAATATGAGGTTGATCTTTTTTAAATTTTTTTATAGTTTCCCTACTCCTCTCTTTAACTTCCCCAAATCTTTTAGCTAATTGATCTCTTAATTTAATATTTTTGATTGCTTCCTTAACTTGATACACATCTTCCGGCGTCATTTATTTAAAAAAAAACAAGACGTTCTAACGTTTACGTCACAGTTAAAAAATCGTCTATTTTATTTCGGTACCTCCCATTATTTATGTCAGACGTTTTATCAATAGTAATATATTTTCTTCTGAACATTCCAACATTCTCAACACATGTTCATAAATGTTTCAAAATCCATACCATCACTGGGAAAATCATTGTAAATACATCTTATATTAGTACTATATTGTCTAAATGCACAAATAAAATTTGTATTATCCCTCACTAAATGTTTTGAAGTTTTAGCATAACTTTGAACTAAATAAAAGCATTAACATTTCTCTTAAGTCTTCCTCGAAAGAAGTATTCAGTAACATCATCATGATTCTGTCTTATAAAATCATCAAACATAACGATAGCATTATCCTTGGATAAATTTAATTTAATAACACTTTCATTATCAGAAGTGGAAAATAATGAATCCTTACCTAGAGTATCTTTAATTTATTTACATCTTTGTTGTAATTCTACATATGTAGGTTGATATAAAGACTTGGCATATACATAAAGATATGAATTAGGTATCCACCCGTAATCTAAAAGAAAATAAACAACAAACAAGTTTTACCACATCCACTTGGCCCAACAATTAAATATCTTAAATTATCGGGGAATAAATCCCCATTGAATTTTGTCTGTTTCTTCTTATTCGGAAAATAATCATGTGGGGGATTTTTCCAATTCACTTACTTCCTTTTCATTTAAAATCTGTTTTTTTTATTTTTTAATAAATAAGTTGATGAATATATTTTGTAACAGAAAATATGAAGGGAACAATATTAATGAGAAAACAGAAAATATTGATAAAACTTATAATAAAAAATAGATGAAATAACATCAAATATTACCAACATCGATTCTAGTTACAATAAGTTGAACTGAAAGACAGGATTTTTTAAATTGGAGAATTGAAAGGTAAGCCAAATACAGACCAAATTTTCAAATTCGCACATAGTACCTCAAATTTTATACTTCCATTTACAGCACAAATTTTTGGATTTTTGTCAGAACCTGACACCTAACCATATAGATGTATATATTAATAAGCAACGAAAGACTAATCTCAGTATCCAAGATTCGTATTCCAGCAGGGAGGCCACCCTTAAATCCCTCTACAGTTCAAGTTAAGAAAGGAGATAAAATTTCATTTAGACCTAATAGGTTATCTAACATGGAAGAGAATACTATTATTTCCATATTTCTTCAAGTATATATATATATACACAGTATATGATAAGTTAAATACCTTATATAACTAGAGTTTCACTAAATAAAAACATTTTAAATAAATGGCATCGTTAGTTGATGTACGTTATGTACAAATAAAAGATAATTATTATTATGAATTGTTTGGAAATTTTAAACTAATTATTGACAAATATATTGGTTTCTTTAATGCTACAAAATTATAAAAGATGGTGGAAAAGAGTTTAGGAAATATAAAATACAATGAAAACAGTAAAGAATTGTCTAAGTACTTTGAGAATAAAAGCTGCTGTCAGAATTTTGACACCTGTTTTATGTATGAAGTTAAGGGAGATAATAAGGATAAAATAACAAAAATTAAAACAGGACAATATATTTGCAAAGAACTACTGTTAAATATTTCTTGTTGGATATCAGTAGAATTTTATGATAGGTGTAATACAATTATTTTAGATTATTTTAGTAATTAATTTGAAACAATAATGAAGAGCTTAGAAATAAAATAATTGAAATTGAGACTAAAATTAATCAACTTAAAATAAGAAACGAGCAAATAGAACCTCTAGAATTGTATCAAGAAGATATAATTCCAAAAACTAAAAAAATTATAAACATATATTTACAATCATTCAGAAAAACAGTGTTGATCCTGTTAGACCTTATTACACCATAAGAACAATAAGAGGAAATTATAAAAATCAATTAATAGATTAAAATAAAAATATCCTAATATGGAAATCGTTTTAGAAATGAAATAGAACCCGAATGCTTTCAATTTATTTAATCGTATTAGAGAGGAACTAAATCATGTTGTTGTATGTATATTCATGTTAAATTAACTAATGATAAAACAATTGAAGTCTTCAAAACTGATATTACTGAAAACTTAAATATTTTTTTATTTATAAATGCAGACATATTGTGTTAAGTGTAAGAAACAAACAAAAACACGATATAAAACATGAAACAACTAAAAGTAATAGACTTATCGTAAAAGGTACATGTGTCGCTTGTGGTTCTAACAAATCTAGTTTTTTAAAAATGAAATGAATATTAAAGATGGAATCATTGGAGAATTACATAAGCCAGCTAGAAGAAATTATAAACTATCTAAAGTAATTACGAAGGAATTGATGCTTTATGGCAGGATGATTTAGTAGAAATGGATACTGGAAATTTAAAAGTAATATCAAAAATTAATAAAGGTTATAAATATATTTTATCATTATTGATAAATTTTGAAAATTTGTATGGTCTATCTCAGTAAAAGATAAAACAGGAATAAACATTACAAAAGCTTTTGAAACTATTTTAAAACATAGAGTTCTAACACATTTACAAACAGATTATGGAAAAGTATTTTACAATAACAATTTTCAAGAATTAATGAACAAATATAATATTCAGGTAAAACGTCTATCATTGTAGAGAGATTTAATAGAACATTAAAAGCAAAATGTGGAAACAATTTGCTATTCGAGGTACTTATAAATGGATACATATTTTAGATAAACTTGTTAATGAATATAATGATACAAAGCATAGTACAATAAAAATGAAACCGAATGATGTAAATAAAAATAATGAAAAAGATATATATATATATATATATATATATATATATATATATATATATATAAAACTAAATATTACAGTTGCAAATCAACATAAATTTAGAATTGGTGATAAAGTTAGAATTAGTAAAACAAAAGGAGTTTTGAAAAAGGTTATACGGCTAATTTGTCAACAGAAATTTTTGAGATTGTTGATATTCTATATTCTGAACCAATGACATAAGACAAAAGATTCCGATGGTGATGTTATTAAAGGAAGATTTTATAAAGAAGAATTAATGAAAACAAAACATCCTGATATACATTTAGTTGAGAAAGCATTGCGAATGAAAGGTGAGAAGGTTTTTGTCACATGGTTAGGATTTGATAGTTCTCATAACAGTTGGATCGGGTCATTAATTAATTCTTCAATATTAGTACATAATTAACTTGTTTTTACTACAAATATTTTCTAGTAAATGGAGGAAATTATAAAAATGTGCTCCTTCTGTAGGATTATTAAACCTCTTAATGAGTTTGTTAAAAATAAGGGTATGAAATATTGTGTTGGATATACATGCCATGTTTGTCAGAAATTACGAAATATTATAATGCTTCAAAAAGTATATTGCAATATATGCGATAAATATGTATCAAATCTTCATTTTAAGAAACATAAACAATCTAAACTGCATGAATTGTTATTGAGATTATCCAAACTTGAAGTAACGGTACTTAAATAATTTCATTGATAAATTTTATTTCTAATAAATGGTAATTCAAAATGTTGATTTACTTATGAATGGTACAATGGATTTGGATAATATTAAATTAAGATCTACCAGAGCATCCAATTACATCATTAATAAATATAATAACATGAGGGTAAATTATCCACATGAGAATGTTAAAAATATGAAGTTTCTCAACATATCCATTAATGTGTACGTACTTGTTAGTACTGATAGAGAAGAACAGATTGAAAGAATGTATCAAAGTGATAGCATTGATTTGGTTCATAAAAAACATGTTAACATATTGGCATTCAGTAATGAAAATGTTTATAATGAACTTCCTCTTTATCATTGTGTAGGAATAAAAAAATTAAGCACACACATATATGCCCTAAATGTCATAAAAAATTCAAAATGAAAATAATTATTACGAGCATATATTCCAATGTGGAACAAACAACAATTCAAAGTGTTTTGATGAAATCGAAATAGATATGTCAACATATAAAAACAAAATTAAAAAATATCAATCAATTGGTGCAGAACTATTTAATCCATTTGGTCATACATTAGATATGGAATCAACTCTAATAAAATCAAATTTAACACACATTGCAAACAATGAAATTATATCTGAGCATATTCCAAATAGTTATTCATTTATAAGAGGCACACCATTGTTTACTAGAGGCACCAGTATTGGTTACTCTTATAATAAATTAAGAAGAAATAACGATTAAAATCAGCGTATGAAACTATTTAATAAGGATCTTGTTAATATAGCAAAAGAATATCATAAAAATATTAAACCTAGAAATATACCAGTAATATATAAAGAGTCTATAAACAAGTTTCAATCAGAAACATCATGTCATATATGTGGTGAAGAATTTACATGCAATAGTCGTAAAGCATATGATCATTGTCATCTTACAGGTAAATTTAGAGGTGCAGCACATGATAACTGTAATCTACAGTTAAAACTTCCTAAATTTATACCAATATTTATACATAATCTGAGATATGTATAATTAAGATATTTATGAAGTGGATTGTAAACTTGTGTAAAAATGAAAGTGATATACGTATTCTTCCAGACACAAGCGAAAATTATAATTACTTTGAAAGTTGAGGTTGATGAATATGAACAAAAATATGACAAAACAAGGTGTAAATGTTGTAAAATCACATTTAAACAATTGCTACAAGAGTGTAAAGTACGTAAAAGCAGTGGTAAAAATTTAACTGAAAAAAGGTTAGTAAACAGAAAGTATATATAGAAATCAGATTTGTTGATGCACTCAGTTTCTTAAATACAAGCTTAGATAAAGCAATAAAGAATAACTTGGATATTAACAGAGCATTTTGATATTCTTGCAAAAATCAAAGAGCCTTCAAATATTCCAAGTTTAGAGTTGTTCGTGAATCTATTATCGCGTATGATAATTGTGAATTTTGTGGTAAAGAAATAAATACAATATGTAAATATAAAAACTTAACATTATTTAACGAAATATTTAAAGATCTAAGTTTAGAAGATAAGTGTTATTTATTAACAAAAGGTGAATATCCATATGAGTGC
Organism: Lepisma saccharinum; assembly: GCA_022664845.1. Classification (NCBI taxonomy): domain Eukaryota; kingdom Metazoa; phylum Arthropoda; class Insecta; order Zygentoma; family Lepismatidae; genus Lepisma; species Lepisma saccharinum. The sequence goes on from JAGDQP010018996.1 coordinate 23,419, forward strand.
GTAAATGACTCAAAGAATTGGTACACAAAGTTACCACCCCAAGAATGTTTTGTTTCAAAATTAACAGAAAATGCTAATAGAAAATTAGTGATAAGAAATTTGAGTTTATTAAAAGAATGTGGAATCACTTTAAATTTAAAAACTTTGGTAAATTTCACGATCTGTATCTCAAATTGGACACGCTCTTATTGTACGATTTTACAAACTTCAGAAAAATGTGTTATAAAAATTATAAATTAGATCTGCTTATTGTATAAGTGCACAACACTTAGCCATTAGCGCTGCCTTAAACACCACTGGACAAGAGCTTGAATTATATACAGATGAATATATGTACTGTTTAATGACAACAGGTATAAGAGGTGGTATTATCATGGTATGCAACTCACACGCCATTGCAAATAACTATTACTTTTACGATCAAAAGCATGATAAAGTTGTTAAACTATTAAAAGAAAACGCAGAAGAAAGGAACATATAATTCTAAGAAACATGTTAGTTTTACTATGTATCTCGATGCTAATAATTTATATGAATGGGCTATGTCGCAAAAACTACCTGTTAAAAATCACAAGCGGATGACACCGGATGAAATAGAATATGTTAAAAATAATATAATGCATATTGATGATGAAAGTGATGTTGGTTATACACTTGTTGAAGATTTAGAAATTCCAGAAGAACTGCATGATTGGTTTAATGATTATGCGCCTGCATCAGATCATTATGCTCCTAAATATGATGAGCTATCTGTAAAAAATATATGAGTGAAAATAGACTTGGATCTATGCCAACAGATAAAAATGAAAAGCTTATGTTTACCTTCCATGAAAAATCATCATACATTGTTTATTACCGCAATCTTAAATACTATATTAGTCAAGGATTAAAGTAATCAATATACATAAAGGACTTAAATATGAACAAAAAGCTTCGTTAAAACCATATATTGAAAAAAAAACCAAACTTAGACAACAAGCTAAGAATGATTCAGAAAAAGACTATTTCAAATTAATGAATAGTGTATTTGGTAAACAAATGGAAAATATTTTAAAAAGAAATGTTGAAGTAGCAAAAACGAGTAAAATGTTTCAAAAATTAATAAATTCAGATAAATAGCAACATAGAACAATTATTAATGAAAATCTCGTACTAGTGCATGGAAGAAATAAAATGTGTATTTAAATAAGCCAATATTTAGGGATTTTCTATTTTGGAATTATCAAAACTATTAATGTATAGATTTTACTATGATTATTTAAAAATAATATATGGTAGTAAAGTTACTACAAACAGACACTGACTCATTTATTATATATTTAGAAACGAAAGATTTTTACGAGGACACGAAACAAAATATTAAGTGGTTTGATACTAGTGACTATCCGGATGATTTTCCAATAGGTATCCCGAAAGCTAATAAAATAGTTGTTGGACTATTCAAAGATGAGTATAATGGAAAACCTATTCGAGTGTCTGTTGGATTAAGATCTAAAATGTATTCATTTAAAACAGATGTAAAAGATAAGAAAGTATGTAAAGGAATAAAAAAGCTAACATTGAAGGTCTAAAATTTAATAACTACAAATAGAGTCTACTTAATCAGAAACAAACTACAGAAAATATATATTCATTCTACTAAATTACAAATGTATAGGTTAAAGAAACAAAGGTAGTTCTTAGTTCATACGATGATAAAAATATCTAGTAGATAAATGACTAGACTTAGTTATGGTCATTACAGTATAAGTTAACTCTCAGGTGCAAACAACAGACTATCCGCGGATTCTCTACACATTTAGTTGCTTTCATGATAAAAATAAATAATAAAATAACAAAAATAATAATAGTAATATATAGTAATAATAAAATATAAATATAAATAATAATAAAATAACAAAAATTACTATAAATAACGTTTTTAGCACAAAAAAGATCTGAGCTATAACCAGGAAACTACTTGCATGCGAAGAACTATTACCATTTACGTCATGGATTAAAAAGTAAACTTGTTTCTGAGAGAACTGCATGTGGTTGTTAAAAAGAAAGAAGGCCCCAAGGCTTTCTTTAATATTCTTTATTTTTTAATTCTTTCGTGTATTGGCTGAGTTCCAAAGGTGCTCAGTAAAACAGTGTTCGAAAACACAAAAAATAAAATAAAATGATGTAAGCGTGACGTAGTCATGCTTTGACAAGTATACGTCATAAAGAAGAAAAGTTGTTATGACGAATTTTCACTAGTCATTCCACGATGGCTGAATACAGTGGGCAGAGGTGAACGCATTTCTGAAGAATTTTCCTTTACAAAATTAGAAAAAGATCTTACGTCTTATAAAAATCCTAATTTAATGCACGAAGCTCTTCATTTTCTAGATTATAACGATTTAACTAATCTAGGAACTATAAATTTATAGTATCCATAAAAATATATGTTATAATTGATATAAAAGAATTTGTTTATCAGTAGTATAGGTAAATGATGGGTTTAAGATAGATTTAAAAAATAAACATAAAGATAAAAAAATAAAAATAGAAATATAAGAAATAAAATAAAAATATAAAAAATAAAAATATAAAAACAAAAATAAAAATAAAATAAAAATATAAAAAATAAAAATTAAATAAAAATATAAATATAAAAAATAAAAAATAAATAAAAATAAAAATATCAAAATATCAAAATAAAATAAAAATAAAAATATAAAAAATAAAACCTAAATTTTTGTGCTTTTATTTTCACTGTTTCAAGAAAAGTTCATTTTTATTTTTTTTTACATTTTAGAGGCGTTTTATAACTTTTTGAAAAATCTGCGCTGAAACCGGTGTCTTATTATACTACTGTTGCGTAGTCAACCTGGGTGCCAGGAGTTGTACCAGTTGCGTAGCAAACTGAGTACGGACCTGTTTAGGTATGGGTTAAGTACATTTCAATTGCAAAGCTAACTGAGTATGCAGGATGACACCAACTGCGTAACCAACTGAGTGTCGGGTGTTTGTACCAACTGAGTACGGACAGAAGTCTGGTTAAGGTGAGAGTACACTCCAGTTGCGTAGTGAACTGAGTGTGGAGGACGGTACCAATTGCGTAACCAACTGAGAACGGAGGAATAAGAGGGACTGACCACCCGGGAGCGAGTGATACTTTTGCCTTGCGTTGGTCCATTTTATAGGTGATTTTGGGGTGTGTCATCGTACTTCTCCTTTGGTGGCTCTATCTCCATCTGATGTTTACTTGTAGAGTTGACTCTCGTCTGCACCTATTTATGTGTCACTACTTGTTAACGTCACTTCTATACATGTTTGTCCTATAAACATGATTGGTTTGTTTACGTTATATCCACGTGTTTAGAATATACGCGGGATATTGCATTAACTCTCCGAGTGGAAAATAGGTAACAAAAGTAAATGTTTTGTGAACTATTTTCTGGCTCACTGACACATATTCCGTTTCTTAGTAATAACACTATGATCACTTCACTTTTTATACACTATATAGGTAGAAGTTTATATATAGATAGGCCCGCTTTGCAGGAACACTTGGGAACTAATAGCGTTATACCACTGAGCAGGCAGATTCGGCCTGATTCGGCGTCATTATCCTCGAGTCGGTGGGACGTATTAGGGTTGCTATGATTGATTTTAATATTTGTACACGAGGTTACTTAATGTTTGTGTTGTTTTAACACGTTGACTGCCTGTTGTTGAGTCCTTGGGTGCATGTTTAACTTGCAAGTGTTGGTTTCATTATGATTGTCTATTTCTATGTCAAGTGACGAAAACTTGTTCGTGATTTGTTCACTGTTTGGCAAGTACGTTTCTTTGTATAACTTGACGCAGTATATAAATAAATAAAATTGTCATCAGAATGGCTGTTAAGGCAATAATAATAGCTATTATATAGATATTTCTAAAAAAAATAGTGCGTTATTTTAGGTTTTCAGCTTTTCTTAAGCAATAATATACAATACATAAGGTAACTCTTAGCATGGTAAATAGTGTAATAATAATGTTAACTACTGCCATTATGGACCATGAAAATAGTTTAGTTGAAAATCAGAAAACTTATTTTGTAATTTATTTTTCCCGTGGTTTAATAATGTTTGTAGATTGTCTATTGACTGTTGCAAGTTTTGAAAATTCACCGTGAAGTTTAGTGATAAAGTTTCGGGTAGGTTTACGTAGTCTAATTTTAGGTCAATCCTACGTCTTGTTGGTAGTTTTAGGTTATCTGTTGTAATTCGCTCAAATTGATTCTATTGAAAATAGTAGTTATTTGTCGAATTGAGAGTCTTTTGACAAGTATCCGATTATGTTCCTTTAAAGTATAGACTTGTTTTCGTGTTGCTACGTGTATTCCTGCCGAGGTATATGTATATAATTCTTCTTGTGATGAGAGTTGCGGTCTAACCTGGCAGTTTTGAGTAGAGTTTTGGAAAAGTGTGCCATATAGACAATCAGTTTTCTGAGTCTTGGCCTGGTCCTCAATTTTGCAGATAGTAAACAATTGATGTTTTTGGCATAGTGACATATCTATTTCAAATACAGCAGTGTCTGATTCTACAATAAAATCTGGTACTACCATTTTAAGATGTGCCGTCGTAGTTAAAAATCCATTGTTATAAGTTTTATAAACCATGTGGTAACCTGACCGTTTAATATTTGGTACTTGCAAAACGATATCTAAATTGGCTAATATTGGATCGAAGGCTAGTAAAAAAACTTTTGGCACTTTGATAGAAGATTCCGATGTCCTCTGATATTAAAGAATTTCGTAATATCGGATGGTTCTTAATTATTTCTGCTGTTAGTGATGGTTTAATTAAAATATCATTGACTGTATTTTGTAGCAGGCTCTGAACAATATTATCGAAATGATATTCGAGAATTTGAAAGTTTTCAAGAGTAATTAAAAACGTTTATTAGTAGCACTAGTACATAATAGCTAGTGAATCTCCCTATGTACTTGTGATATAGCTTTTTCTACTGAAACTGTGATATTTCCACTTTATGAGTTAATTGGTATTGGCTTTGTTTAATAGTCTGTATTTGATTATTTAGATATTCATTTTGCTGTTGTAGTTGGTTCACTGCATTTTTGATTTTTTTTGTGTTTCGTACAAATTATACCCTCCTAGTGCAGAATTTGCTATCCCAGCTAGAAGGTGGAATATCAATCAAAAGCTTCGCGCACCCTATTTTAAAATCACAGGGTATAGTTTGTGAAACTTTATCCACAAATTGTTTCTCTCGTTGATGTAGAATTTCGATTAATTTTTCGTATCCACCACAGCTATCATTGTGGAGAGGGGCCGCTGAGAAGTTAATATGGAGGCGGAACGGCACAAATCCGAGTCTTCATAGTTGATTAGGGCTTCAATTTTTCCCATGGATATTCCATATTGTTGTATGTCTATTTCTGCATTACCATTAAGGAAGAGTATAAAACTGCATAGTAGTATTATGAATGCTGAGTTGTCCATATCGGTGAATGCCCTTGAAGATCAATGACCGTCCTGCAGAGAAAAGAACGATGATTTATATTTATCAAGGATCATTGCTTCTACGTTTTAGTTGTGAACAAGATGCTTGTTACTCTAAATAAAGAATATTAACTGCGTGTTAATAGTTTTTTAAAAATCGTGATATCGATCCCGTGAATCGGAAGAAAATAGTAAGTGCTTTGAAATATCTCCAGAATAGTACTGCGGATGAGGAAAGGTTATTCGTTGAATTAAGTACGCTGTGTCGCGATTATCTGACTGTGTTGAGAAATACCGATCAGGCCACTATCCATTATGTTAAGAAGTGGGAAGACGGGCAACGTACCCGCTCTTTTTATGTTGATTAAGTGAGTATCGAATTGTTTTTATCTTTTTTTTGTATATGATAATGTAGTATGTAACTTGTAAGTTGGTTATAGTACCGAAAACCGCCGCCAGTCGGCGTTCGCTCAGTCTCTATCAGTCTTTGCCTGGTGAACAATGCCATCTTCTGTGTATGAGTGAAAGCTCATGTTCACCCGTAAATGATTGTTTTCATTGCTGAATATAATGATGTAGAGTGCTCCTGATTTCTTTCGCTCTCTCTTTTTGTTTTGCTCCTCCTTCCTAAAATATTATGTTGTCTCCTAAAATAGACTGAAAAGGAGTCAGATTTATGATTCATTTTCGCCGTAATAGAATTGTATTCTGTCGACTGAGATTTCTTGTTCTCGTTTGCGAAAACCTTCAGGAAACCCTATTTAATATAGATTGGTAATTGGCCAGAAAAAATCGTCGATTTAGCTAAGGCAGATTCTTTAGGTTGAATTTTAACCTTCTTTTTCCTTCGTGTATATCCTTTTGATTGAAGTTCAGTCTTCTCCCTTTTTGTTACTGCTTGCGTCCTCGGGCCATCAACGTTTTTTTGGGCTCGGGACGCCATTTCTAGTTTTTTAATTGGCGTCCTTTTTGTCTTTATGCCAACAAATTTGTGCGGAATGTCGTCTTTTAAAACATATAGCGCATACAAAGACAGTACGAGGTTCGTTTTGGTTCATCTCTCCATCCTTTTTATTACTCTGTATGCCGTTTTTATCTCCTTTTTATTGTTATAATATTTCTTATTTCCATTTTTCTTGTATTCCTGCTTCTTGCTTGTGTTATTTTTGATTACCATCAGAGATAGTTCCACTAATTTATTAGTTATACTTTCCAAATTGTTTTGTGGTAGGTTTATTTGATTAGGATTAGAATTAATTTGCTGTATCTGATAGGAGGTTGTATCAATAATGTGTTTTACAGGTTCTTGACCAGGGGGTACAGGTTGGTTATTATACCATGTTAGGATGGGAGGTTGGGACATAGTTTGGTTGCCTTGAGATGTTTTGGTTTGGTAGATAGGTATTTCGTGAGGTGGCTCCTGCTTTGGCCATGGCTGTAATGTTCTTACCCTTGAGTATGGTTGGTAAGGAAATATTTGGCCGGGCGTTTCTGGTTCATCTTTACGGAAGTCTATTATGGGCTCTTGAGTAGTCCATGTTGGTAATGTTTGTGTTGTAGCAGTTTGCTGGGATATGTTTTGGTTATGAATTTGGTTATAAGGTTGTTACCTATTAGGATTTTGAACATACGGAATTTGTGTAGTTTGTAGTTGGCTGTGGTTTTGATTGTCATTTTGAGGATGCATTGGTCCTAGGTTATACATGGGATTTTGGAAAGTCGTACTTTGTCCCTCTATTTGCCTTATCCTAGATTTGAGCATTGGGGTAGTCCTTGTGTTCTGTATCTGCTGGGCTTTGTCCAACAGTGCTAACAGAGCCTGTGACATTTCCATGGATTCCCTCTTTTTCAATAAATTGGTTGGTGTTTCAAGTGCATGAAGCACTTCTGAAGATCTCTAACGGATGTATAATTTTCTAAAGCAATATTCTTGAGATATTCTTTAGTTAGACCTAACGACAAGTAATGGACTTTTTGTTCTTCTGTGGCCTCAGGGATATTATGTCTGATCGCTCTTAATTTTCTCAAGAAATATGAGTCGATAGGTTCGTCTTGTTGTTCTTGCATCAAATTAATCTCCAACTCTGCTTTGAACAATGGGATCTTGGGCCTACATAGGCTGGGAAGTTTATCCATCAGCTGCGTGTATGTTGTTTCTTGTAATAAGTTCTGAGACTTTAGTTGAGAAACTAGGTCCACTGCTGTTTCTTGTAGGCAATAATTCTTTTCGTTTTCCTTCATCCCATTGTTGCAGGGAGGCTAGATGCTCAAACAGCATAAAAACCTGTCTGGGTCTTCATTAATGTGACCCGAGAATTTCGTCAAGTAGGGAAGGTTAAATGATGGTTTGCTGGAGTTGCCATTCTGTCACTGATTCCGTTTTTGTTTGTTTCTTTATCAAAATTTACCGTTCTACCACCGATTCCATGTCAAAAGGGTCCGGGTAAAAAGGGCCCTGCAACAAAAGTGCCCCGCGTCAAAAAAGCCCTGGTCAAAAGGGCCCCGCGACAAAAGGGCCCGGTGACAAAAGTACCCTGCTTCAAAAAGTCCTCGCGATAAAATGGCCCGAGGCAATGAAATATCTAGTTGACTTGACTGTGTTTTAAAGGCCGGGGAAAACGGAAAGTTTCGAAAAAACGAGATTTTTTTAAATAGAAACAAGAGAACGTGTTTTATTGACAAAATCGTTTCTTTCATCAGAATATTAGCGCGCTTTATGAATTTCCTGTTTACATTTAGTAAAATTAAATGTCCTTACGTTAAAAAATGCACAACAAACTTTCTACATATTCAAAGGCGGATTTAGGAGAGAGACTTGAAATCAGTTTCTCTTCAAGTGCTGTGCTAGCTAGCCTGGATGTTAAGAATAAACATAGCTAAATAAAAGAACTTTATGTTTCGCTATTATCGGAATTGGTAGGTGCCGATCTGTAAACAGTTTCATCCAATTGATAGCTTTAAACAGTCCACTAAGGAGACAAAATAAGGCAAACTTCTGTTGAGTTTTCTCTCTTCGAACTTTCGTTGATGTCGTATCATAAGTTCTTATTATCAGAATCTGTTAAAAATACAATCCCCGATCCGTTCCTGCTTAGATGGCTGGATTTGTTGTTTTCATATACACAAATTACATATTACTGCACGTACTAACACCGCTATATCTACATCTGAAGTAAGTTTCTGTGTTCTTTCCTTTCTAGCTAATTGGAGGACAAAAACAAAGTGAAATCTTTCCAACTTAGAATCCAAATATTTTTATATACTGTTACGTATTTTGAGTTCAAAAAGTGGAGATCTCATCAAACAAAGAAAATATTTTTACTCAGTTTACTGAGGATTGCAAAGCCATCTCTAGAGAGAAAAATCCAATATCTTTCCTCTGCAAATACGTAACCATGATGACATCAGAGGTTAACAATTCTGTCATTGCTTTAAGTTATTAACCTCGCAGGTTAATTTGCAATATCAACGATGTACTGTGCACGCAACCTTATACGAAAGGTAATGCAACTAGTACACTAAAATTGAAAGCATTGGGGCATTGGTTGTCTAATGCATTGGTGAAAGTATAAACATAAACTTAAATATGAATCTAGTATTATGAGTAGTATCGTCCTGCAATCCTCAGCATTTTTAGGGCAGCTTTTCTTGTGTTTATGTGCTCTGTAAGCGTTTCTTGCGTTGCGACGCGTTCCCTGATTTTATACTAGGTATTCCACTCCACCAAGATTTTTTTTGAATTTAGTTTTAAGGCCTTTAGGCAACTTTGGCTCAGGCCAGATGGATGATGATGGGATGAATTGGTGGAATGAAGAAAGTGGGAGGAAACGGGAGAACCCCGAGAAAACCCACACATACGGTGTTTGTGTACCACAAAGCCCACGTGGCATGAGCAGAGATCGAACCAGCGACCCCTAGCGTCAGAGGTGAGTGCTCTACCAATTGAGCCACAGTGGCCCTCGAAACTCTCCACGTAAAAAGTGCCCGGACGAAAGGGCTCGCGACAAAAGGGCCCGGGTCAAAAGGGCCCCGCTATTAAAGAGCGCAGGTCAAATGACCCCGCGACAAGCGGGTCGTTACAAAAGGACCTTGCGGCAAAGGGTCCAGGTAAAAAGGACCCCGCGATCAAAGGCAATTATCTTCTCCTTGGCGTGCAGATTGCGCTCACGAAATGATCAAGCTCAGTGCAATTTGAGAAAACTTTATTCTTGGAGGCAACCATGTGAGTTTGGCACCACACCTTCGTACCAAGCAGGGAGTACACCCGCCAACACCCTAGCACCCTAGCACCCTAGCACCCTCCCTAGACTTAGATGACACCGCCTCAGGAAAATCACTGAACAGCCCTGTTAAGGGGCGTGTTCTTCCTAGACATTTGGTCGTGATAAATTCCTGGAATTTCGATTCACAAAAATGGCAGTTATAGTAATACACAATCAAATCCTGGTAGTAGTTTTGCATTTACTCCGAAAAAATAACTTCTTCTGCGCTATATTCCTTTCTTGTTGCCTCAAAAATATTCATCAGCTGTCAAAGAAATTATGCAGAAAACAATAAACATCCCCGTATGAAAACACTCGTTTGGGGACTGCTCCCTGCGGTGTTAGAGTGCAGAGATGCTAGACTCTCTTCAGATGCACGTCAACATTCATTCATTGGTTATTATCTATTAAGTCGTTTTGTGTGCCCAGTGGAAAAGGCGGAACATCTCACAATGAAGAGGAGGATTATTTAAACAAAGGATCTAAGTTTAGGCAGATGTACTCGTACATAAGCATTTATTTTTCTAATTTAAGTATAATCTTTGTTTCATAACTAAATAAGACTTAAATGGAATTAAAAGTAACCATGTTTACAAACTTGATACACCGATCTTTCGAATACCTAACTATTTTTTTTTTTAGAGTTTGATTTTAGTATACTCTCATTCTCTCATAAGAAAATACATAGAATTTATTCATGTCAACGCTAACGAACATTTTGTGAAACAAAAGCAATATGAAATGAAACACAGAGCGACCTTGGCTCAATGTTTTGGGGTTGGCTTCGCATTCTGGAGGTCCAGGGTTCCATTACTGGAGACGGCCATCCTGAGTGAAGTTTTCACAAATCTTCACAAATGCCGGTATCATACCTTATTTCAAGGCCATATCCATTTCCGTTCAATTTCCTTTCCCGCTGTTTATACTTGTTGTTATTGTCAAGTTCAAATGTAAAATACTTTCCGAGGTGTACATGGTTATATTATAAACAAATAAATCTTCGGAAGTGTTGACGCTGCTGGAATTGTAGTTTAAGCTCGTGATGTTTAGATATACTCACTTATACAGTTACAGATAGATCGCAAGTGGCTGGAGACCAAAGTCATGTTTCCCTTCTGAGGTCACAATTGAATAAGAAATCATTCAATCACTCACTCACCTCTGCCAGACTTTAGTACTCGAACGTGTGCCGTACAGACAAGCACAAACACACATACAAACAGACAATAATTAAAAGAGCTTCTTTTGTCGCCAAAGATATAAAAGAGATCTCAAACGATTCCCTTAGTCAAGATAATATGACACTTCCTATATGATATTTTTAAACTCTAGTCACAGATGAAATGTTTAGCATCGCAGTTGTGGGTGCGCTTTCTCTTATTTATATTGGAACTGACAATATTTGAAATTGGAAGAGTATCGATAAGAGAGGTTTCTCACTGTAGCAGTCAACATTTCATCAGGCAGTCGTGATTTCTAAAAATTTTAATATTTTATTAAATTTAATATTTTAAAAGCCACGTGCATGAAGGTGATAGCGACAGCTACTACTTGGGATATTTGGCGTGCTGGGACCCATTAACATAAACGGACTATTCTCCCGTTTATGTTAATTATGATTCTCCACTTTCTTGCACGAGTTTATACGGTTCGGAAATCTAAACGGGAGAGCATGCCGTGGTCCCAGAATTTGTTCCAGTCAAGATTTATTTCTACATATTTGATGGTGTGTGGGCTCCCGGATATCCACATGGTTAACGTTCTCGCCCTTAGTGCGAGCGGTTCCGGTTTCCATTCTCAGAATTTTGGTACTTGTGCAGTATCGTGATAAATACTGGGGAGATACTTTTAATGCAAGAAGTAGCAAACTTAGGTCATGGGACCCAAAATACAACTGCGATGGGAGCCGATGCGCTGACTAAGCACTACCTAGCTAAAAGCCGTTTGAATTTGAATTTTATTTATTGCATTCAAGCATCTGAGGTTCAGGCCGAGCTAAAAGTCCTCTTGCAGTCCTTGGCACTCTACGGAATGTCGTACCAGTAGCTTAGGGTTGAGTTAGTAAACAATAAGACATGATTTTGGGTGTTCGAAACGTCAGTGTGGCAGATTTTTGCATGACTTGAAAGAGAAACGAAATCATGAGTAATATTTTCTCGCCGTGAAAATCTAAAAAACTTTATTCATATGTCCATCAATACTTTAATTTGTAGCGGCAGAAAATCGAAAAGCCGACCTGGCGGTCGAGCGGTTAGCTGCGGTTATCCGGCGACCTAAAGGTCCCGAGTTCGAATCTCGGCTGGGGCATGGATGTTTGTTTGTGGATTTTAAACTTAACAGCTAAGGCTCTCGAGACGGGCTGAAGTAATTAGTTACTAAAATGGCAAAAAAATACACAATTTACAATTTTTAGAAAAGCGGAAAATAGAGTATCAGTTACCA